>JASDQU010309254.1:155455-168013 GCA_032191745.1 Picea mariana
AGTCAGGAGGATTTCTAGGAATAGATCATATGTTATATGTTCCATATTTGAAAGTATACCTACTCTCAATTGTTTATTTTGAAGATGAAGGCTAGGCAGTCGTATTTCATAATGGAAAGGTACTTGTGTATTAAAGGGACATTAATCAAGACACAACAATCGTTCTTGGTGTTTGCAAGGAGAGATTATATAGGTTACTGGAAATACCTATAATTTGGTCTATTTGTTTCTTGGATTCAGTATCAGATTATGCATCAGATTCAATGTCAGATTCAACATCAGTGTCAGAGGAATTGTTAGAGATAGGAAGTTGCGAGACTCCTTCCAATACTAAAGGGGAGGATGAGTCCATGAATAAACCATCCATTAGAAAATATTTCATTATAAATATGCATATTTGTAAATTTAATATACATATGTAGATACCTCCTAGGTCTATTTATATCCTTGTATTAGAAGGATTGTAAGCCACTCATTATAGATGTTAAGAGTGAGAGGAATTTTCTAAATTTTTTATATAGCCACCTTATATGTTGTTAAGAGTGAGCGGAATTTTGTAAAGGATTTCTATATAGACACCTTACATATTGTTTGAAGTGAGAGGAATCTTATAAAGGGTTTCTATATAGTCGCTTTGTTACAGGAGTGAGAGGGATCTTACAAAGATTTCTAATCCTTTCGAAAAAAATATAGACAATTGTATTTTCTTGTTATCAACAAAAGGGCTACATTTGGATCAAATTGTCTAAGTTAACATTCTTATTCTTAAGTACCGAAGGCAAAGGAAAAAAAAAATGTAGGAAGTTGGAGCATGTAGATCAAAAGCTGGAAGAAGAGCATTGAAGTAATGTAAATCTTCTTAGATCTAGTAAAGGAGAAACAATATTCTTGTAAAGAGACAAGAGGTATGTAAAGATGCATGCTATAAGAATCTTCAAGATATTATGTCATGTTCATCTAGATTTATACCTTGAGCATAAGCAATTAAGGCAATACAGATAGAATTGTTTTCAAGGCATGAGAGAAGTAATGTACAGGGATTCATACAAATACTCCTACAGATACATCAACAGTAAAGGAACAAAGAGTCCATAAGGGAAAGGCATAGATCAACATTCGACTTGGCATCATATTAGCTGAGATAGACTATCTTCAAAAGAGAAGGAGATGGGAGTGGATGTTGAATACATGGTTCAAATTCGGATATTGCAGAGATACAGTGAGAAAACTTTTGTTATGAAGGAATATATGGGGTAGAACCAAATCTATATCTATATTACCGACAATGCTAGGGGCCAAATTTAGAACCATATTTCAGAAGCAGACATAAGTACATTGATCTAATATCTAATATATAAGATCCAAGATGAAGACTTAGTCCCAAAATATTCGACAATATGGAAGAGTGAAGAAGCATCATCATCACTAAGTTATTGGATAAGAGCATTTCAAAAATACGGGAGAGTAAATAAGATTTATCATCACTAAGTTGTTGAAATATTCATACTTTTGGAGGACCAAAAGTTCTTCAGTAATAAGGTGTGATCCAAGAGGATCCAAGAACGCTCATAGAGGCCAAAGAGAATCTTGAACACTCATAGAGATCCAGGAGGATCCATAAAATATCAAAATTTGACCGTCTCAAATTCTATCCAAAACTACATCATTGCATAGAGGGAATGGCAGAAATGGATCATGGTTCCAAGAGGAGGATCCATAAAATATCAAAAAAAGGAAAAGGGGGAATGCCAGAAAGGGATCATGGTTCCAAGATGGGAACAAGAAACTCTGATTATATTTTGGTAAGAGTGGAAATAATATTGAGTAGTGTTGGACACTTTATCCACACTTATGTCTGATTAAGAATAAAAAGGATGTAAAGGAACTTGCAAGAAGACAAGCAACAACCCCAGATGAAGTTAATTGTCTTCTTGAAATATTTGACAAAGAATACTTCCTAATCGATGGTCTTAACATAGTGATATATGAAGACATCAAGGAATGGTTCATGGACAGTGGGTCATCTTTCCACATTACCGGGATGAGATAAATATTCTTGACTTTATCAGAGTCTGAAACAGATTGCTATGTAGGATCTGGAACTAACACCAAATAAGAAATAAGAGGGTATGGATATGTAATATTCCAGCTCAAGTCAGGAGGATTTCTAGGAATAGATCATATGTTATATGTTCCATATTTGAAAGTATACCTACTCTCAATTGTTTATTTTGAAGATGAAGGCTAGGCAGTCGTATTTCATAATGGACAGGTACTTGTGTATTCAAGTGACGTTAATCAAGACACAACAATCGTGCTTGGTGTTTGCAAGGAGAGATTATATAGGTTACTAGCAAGACCTATAATTTGGTCTATTCGTTTCTTGGATTCAGTATCAAATTATGCATCAGATTCAATGTCAGATTCAACATCAATGTCAGACGAATTGTGAGAGATAGGAAGTTGCGAGACTCCTTCCAATACTAAAGGGGAGGATGAGTCCATGAATAAACCATCCATTAGAAAATATTTCATTATAAATATGCATATTTGTAAATTTAATATACATATGTAGATACCTCCTAGGTCTATTTCTATCGTTGTATTAGAAGGATTGTAAGCCACTCATTATAGATGTTAAGAGTGAGAGGAATTTTCTAAAATTTTTATATAGCCACCTTATATGTTGTTAAGAGTGAGCGGAATTTTGTAAAGGATTTCTATATAGACACCTTACATATGGTTTGAAGTGAGAGCAATCTTATAAAGGGTTTCTATATAGTCACTTTGTTATAGGAGTGAGAGGGATCTTACAAAGATTTCTAATCCTTTTGACAAAAATATAGACAATTGTATTTTCTTGTTATCAACAAAAGGGCTACATTTGGATCAAATTGTCTAAGTTAACATTCTTATTCATAAGTACCGAAGGCAAAGGAACAAAAAAATGTAGGAAGTTGGAGCATGTAGATTGAAAGCTGGAAGAGCATGAAAGTAATGTAAATCTTCTTAGATCTAGTAAAGGTGAAACAATATTCTTGTAAAGAGACAAGAGGTATGTAAAGATGCATGCTATAAGAATATTCAAGATATTATGTCATGTTCATGTAGATTTATACCTTGAGCATAAACAATTAAGGAAATACAGATAGAATTGTTTTCAAGGCATGAGAGAAGTAATGTATAGGGAATTCATACAAATACTCCTACAAATACATCAACAGTAAAGGAACAAAGAGTCCACAAGGGAAAGGTGTAGATCAACATTCGACTTGGCTTCATATTAGCCGAGATAGAATATCTTCAACAGAGAAGGAGATGGGAGTGGATGTTGAATACATGGTTCAAATTTGGATATTGCAGAGATATAGTGAGAAAAATTTTGTTATGAAGGAATATATGGGGTAGAACCAAATCTATATCTATATTAGCGACAATGCTAGAGGATAGAGTTAGAACCATATTTCAGAAGTAGACATAAGTACATTGATCTAATATCTAATATATAAGATCCAAGATGAAGACTTAGTCCTAAAATATTCGACAATATGGAAGAGTGAAAAGGCATCATCATCACTAAGTTATTGGATAAGAGCATTTCAAAAATATGGTAGAGTAAATAAGATTTATCATCACTAAGTTGTTGAAATATTCATACTTTTGGAGGACCAAAATTTCTTCAGTAGTAAGGTGTGATCCAAGAGGATCTAAGAACGCTCATAGAGGCCGAGGAGGATCTAGAACACTCATAGAGATCCAGTAGGATCCATAAAATATCAAAATTTGACCGTCTCAAATTCTCTCTAAAACTACATCAGTGCATAGAGCTCGACGATAGTTTTCCAACGGTGCAAAAATAGCCTCAAATGGAGTTCTATGCAAAAGTTATGGCCATTCAATGTTCAGGTCAAACAAGGAAAAATTTAAAGTCAAGGTGACATGTGTCACCAATGGAAGGGTGACATGTGTCATATACGTACAACAAGATGACTTCATCATGACGCAGAGTGACATACATAAGGTGACATGGCAACATGATAGCGTGCCATGTGTCACCCAAGAATGGACTTTTCAGGGGTCCATTCGGACCAATAATTTTTTGACATGTGTCATCCATATGATGATGTGGAAAGGTACCACAGAAAAACATGTCGACTAGTAGAAGACTGACACGTGGCCTCAGTACAACCTACGTGGCAAAAAAGTGGTGGATATGTCAGCAGCACAATCAACATGATGTGGTAGACCATATGTATATGTGGCATATAGGTCATCGTCGATGTGGAAAGGGTCGTACAATCAACCAATGATAGGCCACCCTGTGGGCCAATCAAATGGTGCCACATGGCACCTTCAAGAAGGCCAAGTTGGCCCGGGGATCCAAAAATGTGCCCCATGGGGGCAGATTGAGTGTATATGGTTTTAACTATACGACAATATATACTATATATAGGAGTCTACAGGGCTTGAAGCCCGAACCTCCTATTATATTCAGCAACTTAACAAAACTCTACTAACCAAGATTTTGCCAACTTTAGTTGGTTACAACTATATAATAAATAATATTTAAAGTGGTAGCGTGGAATCCAGACGGAGGTTAGGATTTGGTTTCGACCTAGGCCTATATATGGGCACAGATCCTAAGGAGACTGACACACATACCAATGTAGGCATGGATAGAGAGACCACATATGGTACATATTACATATATTTTCATGCAAGGAGAGGAGTATATTTTGGTATTTTCTTCATATGCATGGCATGAGGTATATTGACTGCACATATGCAAATTTATACTCATTTTTCTCTTTTTTCTGAGAGGATTTCAATGGTGATGTCATTTTGTTCTAAGAGGTCATTTGTGAAAGTATTAGTCCATATTCCATTAATGAGCGCCATAGTGCATCGTTTGGCATGTAAAGAGGGTGAAATTGAGCCAGTTCTGCATATGGTTGAATTTATACTCAATTTTCTCATAATTTTACAAGGAATTCAATGGTAAACTCCTTTTTTGAGTTTGAGCAGTGGAATTAAAGAGAATCCATTAAATTGGATTTTTGTAAGTCCATGTTGTAATGTGATTTGACATTTTGAGATCATGAGGAGTAGTCTCATTATCAAAAGGATACTTGAAGATGAATTCAATTATGACATCAATATTGTATAAGTTGAGTTCTTTTATTTTCTGATGTGTCATCTCATAAATCTTCAAATTAATCATCATTTTATGAGATTTTAGAAAAGAAGGACAACATCATTTTTCTGCAAATCACCTCAATACGATCAATAATTAATTCTGAATCGGGTTAGATGATAATATGTATATTTTAAAGGAATAAGTGGTATCTAAGGATTTTTGGATCATTTTCCCATGTGCATATTCGACAACAAGACCACTATGTTCATATGTTTGGTGGAAAATTTGAAATAAGGAAGGATTCTAACAACATGGTTTTCATGACTTGAATGGAATATGGAAGACCATTGAAGCTGAAAGGGGAATTTTCCCATACACAAAATGTTGCATACTTCTCTCATCATGGAAAAGGTATAATCACATCTAGTATTTTGTAGCATGCTATATTTGGTCAAATTAATTATGACATCCTTCGTGTATTGAAAAATAATGGTGTTTATGGTTTTCCTACTATTCCTAGGAAATTGAAGCAATGTGATCCTTGTATCCTTGGAAAGCATAACAAACAACCATTTCATGATTCTACTTCTAGAGAATGTAAACAACTTGAATTGATTCATTATGATATATGTGGCCCTATGCCTAATCCTTATGAAAATTGAAATAGATATATCATGAATTTTATTGATTATTACACCAAGATGTGTTGGGTGTACCTTCTAAAAGAAAAATCACAAGCTTTTGAAATTCTAAAAAAAAATCATGTATGGATTTAAAATGAAGCTAAGTATTGTATTGGATCTCTTCCACTGATAACAACAGAGAATATACATCTAAAAAATTTGAAATATACCTTCACCAACATGGTATCAAACATAAAACCATAGTTCTATACAATCCTCAACAGAATGGTGTAGCTAAAAGAATGAACATGACTCTCCTAAATAGAGTTTGTTCCATGATGTTTTTTAAGAATGTAAAATTAATGTTTTGGGCCGATGTTGTTCTATGTGTAGCTTCTTTGGAAAAAAAAATTCCATATCATTCTCTACAAAACAAGATTCCTTATGAAATGTGGTATGGATGCATTCCTTCAATGAGGCATCTCAAGGTCTATGGTTCCACTTTCTATGCCTTGTTTCCTAAGGAGCAAAGAAGCAAGGATTCATAAGTGGATATTCTTTGGTTACTCAAATACCACCAAGGTATATCATATTTACGATGAGGAAAGCAACAAATTCATCCTTTCTAGAGATGCAATCTTTCTTCAATCCTCCAAGAATGACAAAATTGTTGAGAGACAACTTCATCATCGAGACAAATTCACTTGTGTAAAGATATATCATCAATTTGATAATAATATTCCACATCTTGAAGTGTGGATCCCTATCTTTGGTCAATCTATGGAATCTCATTTTTCTTTTGAAGCACCATATTCCCCTCATGAAGAAGTTCCAACCACTTCATAAGAACCTGAAGTTAATTTGGGTGATGTGATTGAGAGGATACAAAAAATGAGTCTTGATGAGAATTCAACACCATATCAATCATTTGAGAAACCTAGACCATATCAGAAAGGTCCACCAAAATGGATCATAAAAACACTTGAAATTTTTCATCTTGATGAGGTTGGAAATACAGGATCCAGAAGTTCCTCGAGACAAGATGGAGGTGATGTAGATAATTCAAATTTAAGTGATGTAGATTACATGGATATTTCATATGATTGTGATATGAATTTATCTACTAACTTTGAAGAAAATACCTTTGAAGGAGCCACTTATCATGATGAATTTAAAGAAACCATGCAGAAGGAATATGATGCTCTCATCAAGAATGGGATGTGAAAGTTGGTGGACCCTCCATTTGGAACCAAACCAATCGACTGCAAGTGGGTATTCAAGAACAAGTAAAAATCAGATGGCTTACTTGAAAAGCACAAAGAAAGGCTTCTACAAAATGATTTTCATAGAAATAAGGTGTTGATTATGAGGATACTTTTTCCCCCACAACAAAATGAGCTACCATTTGTATTCTATTTTCCATGGTAGCACAAAATGGATGGAAAATTCATCAAATAAATGTGAAGACTTCTTTATTGAATGGAGACTTGAAAGATAATTTTTTCATGTCTCAGCCAAAAGGTTTTGTTGTGAAGGGATAAGAACATAAAGTAAGCAAGCTCATCAAATCCCTAGATGGCCTGAAACAAGCACCACAAACCTAGTATGAAACATTAATCGAGCATCTTCTAAAACTAAATTTCAAGCATTTCAATCTTGATGATGCAACTTTGTTTGTCAAGAAAGTTCGCAAAATTGTTGTATATATTGTAGTATATGTAGATTATTTGTTGATAACATGGAACAATGAAAGATACATTCCATCCATAAAGAAAGAGTTGAAGAAAGGCTTTGAGATGACAAATTTGGGACATCTTCACTACTATTTGGGAATTGAGGTGATTCAAAATCCAAAGTACATATCATCTCCTGGAAGAAGTACATTGGAGAATTGTTGAACAATTTTGACATGACTAGGTGTAATCCTTTTTCTATTCCAATGGAACAACATTTGAAATTCAAATCAAAAGAAGAGAATGGATTTGACGATGCAACAAAGTAGAGATAACTTGTGGAAAGTCTTATCTATCTTACTACCACCAGGCCTAACATTTGATTTGTTGTGGTTCCAATAAAAAATACCACCAAGATCATTCCAAGGAGGGAAGAAGAAGTGGAAAGGAAATGATAAGAAACATTACACATTAGTGCTAGGATCCAAACAACCACTGTAATCATTGTAATATAGATGGTCGCACAAAAGATAAGTGTTGGAAGCTACATCCAAAGCTAAATACAAAGAACCATAAGAAGGATGTCAATATAAGAACATGTTAGCCATGGATTTAGGTAACAAGGTAGAGAGAAAATTAGATGTCTATGGAAATATTATTTGCACCAAAATGTAGAAGGAGGTGAATCTAATTAGCCTCTATCCCAAGGAAGAGAAGGAGAAGATTGAAATATTACATATTAAGATTCAAGTCAAGAAGACAAAGGTGGATTCTCTATTTAATTTTGGTTCATATGGAAACCTTATGGAAGAAGATCTACTCAGTAATCTTGGATTGGAATTTCATGACCATCCTCACTCATATCCATTGGGATAAGTAAAAAAGGATGAAGATCTTAGGTTATTAAGTAGTGTGAGATCAAATTTTCCACAAGTGCAAACTATATTGATGAAATGGAGGTCGAAGTAATTTTCCTATGAAGTAAGGAATGGTGTTTCCTTAGATAAATGTGATGCAACTATTAGACTCAACAATTTAAGAATTGTTTGTGATGCCATTGTAAATTTGCAATGAGAATATATATGCATGAGAAACTAACAGTTGTTTGGCTATGTAAAGATTGAATTGCAGGAAGGAGGGTCTTAGAAATAGAAATACGGTAAGCCCGTGAGGAAGACCAATGTGTGTTAGTTGTAAAGAGCCAAATTGTTATGAGAAGGAAATATCATGCTTGTGAACTTTGGTTCCAATAAGGAACATATATGAAAATGAAATGAAAGTGTGAATTTGAAAATCTATGGGTAACATATTTGAAAAGAATTTTAATAGAAAATTAATAAAAATATCTCACAAATTTTTGTATGCATATGAATGCAAGTGAGATTAAAATATTTGTCCAATGAGGAATGGTGGTTGTCAAATAAGAAAGCATGGAATAGGGATATTGTTGTGACAAGATAAATTTGTTATAAGTCATGATCTCCATAAATAATGTTGTGTTGTGGTAACAAAGGCCGAAGGGATGCTTTCAACAGAGAAAGACATAGGGATGCCTCGACAGATGAATCTTGGGGGATGCTTTAGCTGTAAGACTCAGCAAAGTCTCTAAAAATATTCTTGTGAGATAAATCCCAGGAAGGAAAGATGGATCACCCGAGGGATTATATAGTAGAGAAGGGGATGCCTGAGCTTGAACCCAAAAGGTGAGTGACCATAAGGAAGGGGAGACTTCGATAGCTCATGTGAAAGACTTGGTGGAGTCTTTAAAATTTTGTCATCTATTGACTGGGATCATGCACATAATGGTTATGACAAGGAATACAATGAGTCGAGGAAATATGACATCCATATGAATACAGATCCATTAACTACACAGATAAGTACTGTGTTGATATGTGAAATTTTTCCCTTGAGTTATGAACAACAATAAAATGGTTTTGCATGAAATTGTGATTAATATGATTGTTGTTTGAAACTATTGTAGGCATGTGACAAAGGCCAAGACTCTGGGAAAGGACCGAACCAAGAAAAGGAAGACATTGTTAAAATAGTTGAAATACAAGTCATAGAAGGTGTTACTAAGAAAATAGCATCAAGGACGGTGTTCCTTTCAAGGGGGAGGGGATTATAACACCCCCTCTCTAAACCTTTGATTATATGTAATTAATTGTAATTAATGATTTCTATTCTATGGCATGCAAACAATGTAAATGTATTAATGATCAATCGAAAATGCCAACAACTGACTATGGGGGTGGAGTATTAAAGTATTTTCCATGATACTACCAAGGGAAAGAATGAGAAACCTAGAGAGGGGTTCATTATGTTAATGTGACTCAATACCCCTTTGCTGAAATAATTGAATTGGAAATCATAGATAATTTTCCTTGGCCCCAATTTCAATGAAATTCAGTTAATGATGGAGGATTGGTGGTTAAGAAACCAACCACCCTCAATGAATGGGAGTATGATGGTTTGACTAGGATAGAATCAATTGTTAGCCATAGGACATCATGAAATACCTCATGAGTTCTCATGATTGACCCACAAGTTCCTTCAGACAAAAGGAAGGGGACAGGTCGAGAACCTTCCCAACAGATAACGTGCAAGAAACACATGAAGGGGGCAAGAGAAGATAGGGGAAGCAAGGGAGGCATAGGAGGGGAACCCAAATAAACAAAGAAGGAGAAGTCAAGGAGAGTTTAGGGAGGCTCATAGAGAAAGCAATTGCTCGCAAGAATAGTATGAGAACCCAAGAACCCATATTGAGTTGGGAGGCCGCGAGCTTGATGCAAAGAAGACATATGATAAACCTTGAAGAGGCTTGAGCTAGGAGAGTTCCCTGGTGGTAGCATGGTTTGGAAAGGGGATGGCTTGCAACCGAAGTGACTGAGCATGCAAAGCCTATGGTTGGGTGGAAAGGAGAACACCCATAGTCAATTGGTTGGTATATCTTGTCAACAAATAAGTATCTCATATACTCTATGTAATAGAATTAATTGTATGGTTGGACACCTGTAAGTGTATGATGGATTTGTATACCTGGTCAATGGTGTGGATATTGTTCTATTGTAAGTCATTATACTCATATAATAATATGTTTGAATTTAATAACATGTGTGTTGCGTATATGAGCAGGAGGACCCTGCGTTTTATCTTAATTGATTTAAGAAATGGTACAATTGATTTCCACTTTTGAATATAATCCTAGATATATCGATATTTTTTGCCTCTTGGGTGCATAGCAAAGTATTTCTATAGTGCGATGCCTATGAAAATAAAATAGGATTATAAACTAAGAATGCACAATACTCCTTAGGAGGAATGGACATCGTGTCCCGCGATAGGCATGGGAATGTCTCAATGCCTGAGAGAGGCCTCTGTGTGATTTGGAGAGTCTTAATTATTCCGTGGAACCCCTTGTCCAAGTATAATCATTTCATGGGACGTGAATATCTACCTAAAGCAGTGAAGAGAGAATGTCTTAGTCGGTTTAGAGGATAACTGCAGATATCTTGAAGGCCTGGTAAGACTTAGCAAATACCTGGAGGAAATCCCTGAACTGCTAAGATTTTAATCAAACTAATAACCTGGAGAAAACCCCATGTTTTGAGCCTAAAGGAATAACAATCATTGGATCACTACAACGAATATATCCTGACCCTTTGTCGGAGTAGGCTATGAAGCTTGGAGAGTTGTATTCTGAGTCAATGATAGTCGTTGATCTATCAGAGGATTGAGCATTGAGATCATCGCTACCATTATTTAGGCTTGGAAATCAGAGTGACAAGGATGTTGGCATTGTGTCCAACACATCCTTAAGGATAATACATGTCGATACCTAATTAGTCAAAGGGTCAAGGATGGGCCCCTGTTGGGCTCAGGCCTTTGGAAGGTCTCCTTGATTGTCGATCATTGGATTTGTAGGTGGATAGATCTCTATTGTTAGTTGGATTATTCCATTGTTAGGTCGGAATGAGACTCAAAATCAACCAGAGCCATTGATCCATAAGAGCATGGAGGTATCATATCTACCACCATTGGATCTAGCTGCCATTATATCAGGGCGAACTCTATTGAAAAGAGTTGGTTGGGTTCGACCGTTTCAGAGTTGAGTCTAGAGAGTTCGGAGTACAACTCCAAAGGGTTAGGAGTATGACTCCAAAAGGAGATATAGACCATTGATCTATCATGACGGAGGAACTCTGAAAGGAGATATGGATCATTGATCTCCCATGAATGAAGGAACTCTAAAAGGAGATCTGGACTATTGATCTGTCGTGGTCAGAGGAAATCTGAAAGGAGATCTATACCATTGATCTTCTACCAAAGGACTTAATAGGATGATGTGGTTGGTGCCACGTGTAAAGCAAGAGTTGTGCCATGTGATATGATGACTTGGCACCTGTCGAGCTGCAGATATACCATGTAAATCAACCCGGGAAGGTAGACTTAGAGGAACCAGCACAGGAAATGCAGGGCTGAAGAGGGGGTTTAAAGGATGCCAAACTAATCTCTGAACTGCTAAAAGAAACTCGCTGGAAAAAAACTACTGTACCCTACTTTGCTCTGTACTACTCGGTACTACTCGGTACTGCTCTGTATATGCATGTAAAAGATAAACTGAAAACAACTAAGTTCTTGCTACTTATCACTCCACACAACTCAGCAACCATCCTATGAAACTTCCTATTGTAATCAAATGAAACTTCTTCATCTCATGAGATATCCAAACTAGTTCCTGAATGTTGAGCAGTCTAAATGTGAAAGATGAAGAAATGAAATCAATGACTGAAAAGATAATGCTAAACTTGAAGCTTGAAATGTTAAACCTCTGTTGCAAGTACAAATTCTATTTCTGTTCTATGAAATCAATGAGAAAACAACTGAAAGATAATGTCTATTGTAAATGCACTCCACACAGCTCTGTTTCCATCGAAGGGGCCCCTTCCTTCTTTGTCAACAGACTGTCTCACTCAATGCATATTGGATATAACTAACAGCAACTGGCAATAAAGGAAATCGTGCTAATGAAAACCCTACAGCAAAATGGCAATAACATAAATCGTGTTAATGGAACAACTCTTAACTATCTCATTGAAAATAAGAACAATACAGTGCTTGG
>JASDQU010309254.1:168113-199253 GCA_032191745.1 Picea mariana
ATCTCTCATATATTCTTGGGTGGAAGGAAGGGGAAAGGATAGAGAGTTCAGATATCTCTTGATGTTGGAGGATTGTATCTTCCTCTTGGAATTTTATCACTCTCTTTACATTTGGAAGCTGTAGCTACCTTTGGAAGTCATTACTTCCCTTGAACAAAAAGTATTGATTATTTCTCATATATTGTGCATGGTATATTGTGGTGTATTGGTGTAACTCTTATACTATTGTTCATTGCTCATTGGATATAATTGAATGGATTAAGTATAAGTTGAAAAATGTTTTAAATTGTACTTGATACTGATTCACCCCCATCTCAGTATCAACATGGGGTAGAACCAAATCTATATCTATATTAGTGACAATGTTAGAGGCCAGAGTCAAGCCACATTTCAGAAGCAGACATAAGTACATTGATCTAATATCTAATATATAATATCCAATATGAATACTTAGTCCCAAAATATTCGACAATATGGAAGAGTGAAGAAGCATCATCATCACTAAGTTATTGGATAAGAGCATTTCAAAAAGATGGGAGAGTAAGTAAGATTTATCATCACTAAGTTGTTGAAATATTCATACTTTTGGAGGACCAAAAGTTCTTTAGTAGTAAGGTGTGATCCAAGAGGATCCAAGAACACTCATAGAGGTCGAGGAGGATCTAGAACACTCATAGAGATCCAGGAGGATCCATAAAATACAAAAATTTGATTGTCTCAAATTCTCTCTAAAACTACATCATTGCATAGAGCTCGACGATAGTTTTCCAACGATGCAAAAATAGCCTCAAACGGAGTTCTATGCAAAAGTTATGGCCGATCAATGTTCAGGTCAAACAAAGAAAAATTCAAAGTCAAGGTGACACATGTCACCAATGGAAGGGTGACATTTGTCATATATGTACAACAAGATGACTTCATCATGACGTAGAGTGACATACGCAAGGTGACATGGAAACACGATAGCATGCCATGTGTCACCCAAAAATGGAATTTTTAGGGGTCCATTCGAACCAATACTTTTTTGACATGTGTTATCCATATGATGATGTGGAAAGGTACCACAGGAAAACATGTCGACTAGTAGAAGACTGACACATGGCCTCAATACAACCTAAGTGGCAGAAAAGTGGTGGATACGTCAACAATACAGTCAACATGATGTGGTAGACCATACGTATAGGTGGCATATAGGTCATCATCGATGTGGCAAGGGTCGTACAATCGACCAATGATAGGACACCATGTGGGCCAATCAAATGGTGCCACATGGCACCTTCAAGAAGGCCAAGTTGGGTTGGGGATCGAAAAATGTGCCCCATGGGGGCAGATTGAATGTATATGATTTTAACTATATGACAATATATACTATATATAGGAGTCTGCGAGGCTTGAAGCCCGGACCTCCTATTATATCCAACAACTTATCAAAACTCTGCTAACCAACATTTTGCCAACTTTAGTTGGTTACAACTATATAATAAATAATATTTAAAGTGGTAGTGTGGAATCCAGACAGAGGTTAGGATTCGGTTTCGACCTAGGCCTACATATGGGCACAGATCCTAAGGAGACTGACACACATACCAATGTAGGCATGGATAGAGAGACCATGTATGGTACATATTACATATATTTTCATGCAAGGAGAGGAGCATATTTTGGTATTTTCTTGATATGCATGCCATGAGGTATATTGACTGCACATATGCAACTTTATACTCATTTTTCTCTTTTTTTCTGAGAGGAGTTCAATGGTGATGCCATTTCATTCTAAGAGGTCATTTGTGAAAGTATTAGTCCATATTCCATTAATGAGCACCATAGTGCATCGTTTTGCATGTAAAGAGGGTGAAATTGAGCCAGTTCCGCATATGGTTGAATTTATACTCAATTTTCTCAGAATTTTACAAGGAATTCAATGGTAAACTCCTTTTTTGAGTTTGAGCAGTGGAATTAAAGAGAATCCATTAAATTGGATTTTTGTAAGTCCATGTTGTAATGTAATTTGACATTTTGAGATCATGAGTAGTCTCATTATCAAAAGGATACTTGAAGATGAATTCAATTATGACATCAATATTGTATAGGTTGAGTTCTTTTATTTTCTAATGTGTCATCTCATAAATCTTCAAATTAATCATCATTTTATGAGATTTTAGAAAAGAAGGACAACATCATTTTTCTGCAAATCACCTCAATACGATCAAGAATTATATCTGAATCAGGTTAGATGATAATATGTATATTTTAAAGGAATAAGTGGTATCTAAGGATTTTTGGATCATTTTCCCATGTGCATATCTGACAACAAGACCACTATGTTCATATGTTTGGTGGAAAATTTGAAATAAGGAAGGATTCTGACAACATGGTTTTCATGACTTGAATGGAAGATGGAAGACCATTGAAGCTGAAAGGGGAATTTTCCCATACAAAAAATGTTGCATACTTCTCTCATCACGGAAAAGGTATAATCACATCTAGTATTTTGTGGCATGCTAGATTTGGTCAAATTAATTATGACATCCTTCATGTATTGAAAAATAATGGTGTTTATGGTTTTCCTACTATTCCTAGGAAATTGAAGCAATGTGATGCTTGTATCCTTGGAAAGCATAACAAACAACCATTTCATGAGTCTAATTCTAGAGCATGTAAACAACTTGAATTGATTCATTCTGATATATGTGGCTCTATGCCTATTCCTTATGCAAATGGAAATAGATATATCATGACTTTTATTGATTATTACACCAAGATGTGTTGGGTGTACCTTTTGAAAGAAAAATCACAAGCTTTTGAAATTCTAAAAAAAAATCATGTATGGATTTAAAATGAAACTAAGTATTGTATTGGATCTCTTCCACTGATACCAATAGAGAATATACATCTAAAAAATTTGAAATATACCTTCACCAACATGGTATCAAACATAAAACCATAGTTCCATACAATCCTCAACAGAATGGTGTAGTTGAAAGAATGAACATGACTCTCCTAAATAGAGTTTGTTCCATGATGTTTTTTAAGAATGTAAAATTGATGTTTTGGGATGATGTTGTTCTATGTGTAGCTTCTGTGAAAAACAAGTTTCCATATCATGCTCTAAAAAACAAGATTCCTTATGAAATGTGGTATGGATGCATTCCTTCGATTAGGCATCTCAAGGTCTATGGTTCCACTTTCTATGCCTTGTTTCATAAGGAGCAAAGAAGCAAGGATTCATAAGTGCATATTCTTTGGTTACTCAAATACCACCAAGGTATATCATATTTACGATGAGGAAAGCAACAAATTCATTCTTTCCAGAGATGTAATTTTTCTTGAATCCTCCAAGAATGACAAAATTGTTGAGCGACAACTTGATCATCTAGACGGATTCACTTGTGTAAAGATATATCATCAATTTGACAATAATATTCCACATCTTGAAGTGTGGATCCCTATCTTTGGTCAATATATGGAATCTCCTTTTTCTTTTGAAGCACCATATTCCCCTCATGAAGAATTTCCAACCACTTCATAATAACCTGAAGTTAATTTGGGTGATGTGATTGAGAGGATACAGAATATGAGTCTTGATAAGAATTCAACACCATATCAATCATTTGAGAAACCTGGACCATCTCAAAAAGGTCCACCAAAATGGATCATAAAAACACTTGAAATTTTTCATCTTGATGAGGTTGGAAATACAGGATCCAGAAGTTCCTCAAGACAAGATGGAGGTGATGTAGATAATTCAAATTCAAGTGATGTAGATTACATGGATATTTCATATGATTGTGATTTGAATTTATCTACTAGCTTTGAAGAAAATACCTTTGAAGGATCCACTTCTCATGATGAATTTAAAGAAACCATGCAAAAGGAATATGATGCTCTCATCAAGAATGGGATGTGGAAGTTGGTGGACCCTCCATTTGGAACCAAACCAATTGACTGCAAGTGGGTATTCAAGAACAAGTAAAAATCAGATGGCTTACTTGACAAGCACAAAGAAAGGCTTCTACAAAATGATTTGCATAGAAATAAGGTGTTGATTATGAGGATACTTTTTCCCCCACAACAAAATGGTCTACCATTTGTATTCTATTTTCCATGGTAGCACAAAATGGATAGAAAATTCATCAAATAAATGTGAAGACTTCTTTCTTGAATGGAGACTTGAAAGATATTTTTTTCATGTCTCAGCCAAAAGGATTTGTTGTGAAGGGATAGGAACATAAAGTAAGCAAGCTCATCAAATCCCTATATGGCCCGAAACAAGCACCACAAACCTAGTATGAAACATTAATCGAGCATCTTCTAAAATTGAATTTTAAGTATTTCAATCTTGATGATGCAACTTTGTTTGTCAAGAACGTTCGCAAAATTGTTGTATATATTGTAGTATATGTAGATGATTTGTTGATAACATGGAACAATGAAAGATACATTCCATCCATAAAGAAAGAGTTGAAGAAAGGCTTTGAGATGAAAAATTTGGGACATCTTCACTATTTGGGAATTGAGGTGATTCAAAATCCAAAGTACATATTCATATCCTGGAAGAAGTACATTGGAGAATTGTTGAACAAGTTTGGCATGATTGAGTGTAATCCTTTTTCTATTCCAATGGAATAACTTTTGAAATCCACATCAAAATAAGGAAAATATTTGGCAATGCAACCAAGTAGAGATAACTTGTGGAAAGTCTTATCTATCTTACTACCACCAGACCTAACATTTGATTTGTTGTGGTTCCAATCAAAAATACCACCAAGATCATTCCAAGGAGGGAAGAAGAAGTGGAAAGGAAATGATAAGAAAACAACAAACATTATAGATTAGTGCAAGGATCCAAACAACCACTGTAATCATTGTAATATAGATGGTCGCACAAAATACAAGTGTTGGAAGCTACATCCAAAGCTAAATACAAAGAACCATAAGAAGGATGTCAATACAAGAACATGCTAGCCATGGATTTAGGTAACAAGGTAGAGAGAAAATTAGATGTAGATGGAAATATTATTTGTACCAAAATGTATAAGGAGGTGAATCTAATTAGCCTCTATCCCAAGGAAGAGAAGGAGAAGATTGAAATCTTGCATATTAAGATTCAAGTCAAGAAGACAAAGGCAAATTCTCTATTTGATTTTGGTTCATATGACAACCTTATGGAAGAAGATCTACTCAGTAATGTTGGATTGGAATTTCATGACCATCCTCACTCATATCCATTGGGATAAGTAAAAAAGGATGAAGATCTTAGAGTTATTAAGTAGTGTGAGATCAAATTTTCCATAAGTGCAAACTATATTGATGAAGTGGAGGTCGAAGTAATTTTCCTATGAAGTAAGGAATGGTGTTTCCTTAGATAAATGTGATGCAAATATTAGAATCAACAATTTAAGAATTGTTTGTGATGCCATTGTAAATTTGCAATGAGAATATATATGCATGAGAAACTAACAGTTGTTTGGCTATGTAAAGATTGAATTGCAGGAAGGAGGGTCCTGGAAATAGAAATACGGTAAGCCTGTGAGGAAGACCAATGCTTGTTGGTTGTAAAGAGCCAAATTGTTATGAGAAGGAAATCTCATGCTTGTGAACTCTGGTTCCAATAATGAACATATATGAAAATGAAATGAAAGTGTGAATTTGAAAATCTATGGGTAACATATTTGAAAAGAATTTTGATCGAAAATTAATAAAAATATCTCACAAATCTATGTATGCATATGAATGAAAGTGAGATTAAAAGATTTTTCCAAGGAGGAAAGATGGTGATTTTCAAATAAGAAAGCATGGAAGAGGGATATTGTTATGACAAGATAACTTTGTTATAAGTCATGATCTCCATAAATAATGTTGTGTTGTGGTAACAAAGGCCGAAGAGATGCTTTCAATAGAGAAAGACATAGGGATGCCTCGACAGATAAAGCTTGGGGGATGGTTTAGCTGTAAGACTCAGCAAAGTCTCTAAAAATATTCTTGTGAGATAAATCCTAGGAAGTAAATATGGATCACCCGAGGGATTGTATAGTAGAGAGGGGATGCCTGATCTTGAACCCAAAAGGCGAGTGACCGTAAGGAAGTGGAGACTTCGATAGCTCATGTGAAAGACTTGGTGGAGTCTTTAAAAATTTTTCATCTATTGACTGGGATCATGCACACAATGGTTATGAAATAGAAGGCAATGAGTCGAGGAAATATGACATCCATATGAATACAGATCCATTAACTACACAGATAAGCACTGTGTTGATATGTGAAATTTTTCCCTTGAGTTATGAACAACAATAAAATGGTTTTGCATGAAATTGTGATTAATATGATTGTTGTTTGAAACTATTGTAGGCATGTGACAAAGGCCAAGACTCTGGGAAAGGACCGAACCAACAAAAGGAAGACATTGTTAAAATAGTTGAAATACAAGGCATAGAAGGTGTTACTAAGAAAATAACATCGAGGACGGTGTTCCTTTGAAGGGGGAGGGGATTGTAACACCCCCTCTCTAAACCTTTGATTATATGTAATTAATTGTAATTAATGATTTCCATTCTATGGCATGCAAACAATGTAAATGTATTAATGATCAATCAAAAATGCCAACAACTGACTATGGGGGTTGAGTATTAAAGTATTGGCCATGATACTACCAAGGGAATGAATGAAAAACCTAGAGAGGGGTTAATTATGTTAATGTGACTCAATACCCCTTTGCTGAAATAATTGAATTGGAAATCATAAATAATTTTCCTTGGCCCCGATTTCAATGAAATTCAGTTAATGACGGAGGATTGGTGGTTGAGAAACCAACCACCCTCAATGAATGGGAGTATGATGGTTTGACTGGGATAGAATCAGTTGTCAGCCATAGGACATCATGAAATACCTCACGATTTCTCATGATTGACCCATGAGTTCCTTCAAACAGAAGGAAGGGGACAGGTCAAGAACCTTCCCAGCAGATAATGTGCAAGAAACACATGAAGGGGGCAAGAGAAGAGAGGGGAAGCAAGGGAGGCATAGGAGGGGAAACTAAATAAACAAAGAAGGATAAGTCAAGGAGAGTTTATGGAGGCTCATAGAGAAAGAAATTGCTCGCAAGACTAGTATGAGAACCCAAGAACCCATATTGAGTAGAGAGGTCGCGAGCTTGATGCAAAGAAGACATATGATAAACCTTGAAGAGGCTTGAGCTAGGAGAGTTCCCTAGTGGTATCATGTCTTGGAAAGGGGATGGCTTGCAACCGAAGTGACTGAGCATGCAGAGCCTATGGTTGGGTGGAAAGGAAAACACCCATAGTCAATTGGTTGGTATATCTTGTCAATAGATAAGTATCTCATATACTCTATGTAATAGAATTAATTGTAGGGATGGACACCTGTAAGTGTACAATGGATTTGTATACCTGGTCAATGGTGTTGATATTGTTCTATTGTAATTCACTATACTCATATAATAATATGTTTGAATTTAATAACATGTTTGTTGCGTATATGAGCAGGAGGACCCTACGTTTTATCTTAATTGATTTAAGAAATGGTACAATCGATTTCCACTTTTGAATATAATCCTAGATATATCGATATTTTTGTGCCTCTTGGGTGCATAGAAAAGTATTTCTATAGTGCGATGCCCATGAAAATAAAATAGGATTATAAACTAAGAATGCACAATACCCCCTAGGAGGAATGGACATCGTGTCCCGCGATAGGCATGGGAATGTCTCAATGCCTGAGAGAGGCCTCTGTGTGGTTTAGAGAGTCTTAATTATTTCATGGAATCCCTTGTCCAAGTATAATCATTTCATGGGACGTGAATATCTACCTAAAGTAGTGAAGAGAGAATGTCTTAGTCGGTTTAGAGGATAACTACAGATATCTTGAAGGCCTGGTAAGCCTTAGAAAATACCTGGAGGAAATCCCTGAACTGCTAATATTTTAATCAAACTAATAACCTGGAGAAAACCCATGTTTTGAGCCTAAAGGAATAACAATCGTTGGATATCCGCAATGAATAGATCCTGACCCTTCATCGAAGTAGGCTATGAAGCTTGGAGAGTTGTATTCCGAGTCAATGATAGTTGTTGATCTATCAGAGGATTGAGCATTGAGATCATTGCTACCATTAGTTAGGCTTGGAAATAAAAGTGACATAGATGTTGGCATTGTGGCCAACACTTCCTTAAGGATAATACATGTCAGTACCTAATTAGTCAAAGGGTCGAGGATGGGCCCCTGTTGGGCTTAGGCCTTTGGAAGGTCTCCTTAATCATTGATCATTGGATTTGTAGGTGGATAGATCTCTATTGTTAGTTGGATTAGTCCATTGTTAGGTCAGAATGAGACTCAAAATTGACCAGAGCCATCGATCCATAAGAGCATGGAGGTAGCGTATCTACCACCGTTGGATCTAGCTGCCATTATATTGGGGCGAACTTTGTTGAAAAGAGTTGGTTGGGTTTGACCATTTCAAAGTTGGGTCTAGAGAGTTCGGAGTACAACTCCAAAGGGTTAGGAGTATGACTCCAAAAGTAGATATAGAACATTGATCTGTGATGGAGGAACTCCGAAAGGAGATATGGATCGTTGATCTCCCATGAATGAAGGAACTCTAAAAGGAGATCTGGACTATTGATCTGTCATGGTCAGAGGAAATCTGAAAGGAGATCTATATCATTGATCTCCTACCAAAGGACTTAATAGGATGACATGGTTGGTGCCACGTGTCAAGCAATAGTTGTGCCATGTGATATAATGACTTGGCACCTGTAGGTGAGAATCTATGGGAAGATGAATGACATGTTTTAGGTGGAAATGGTGCCACATGTCCAACAAATTCCTAGGTGGTAGGTATATGTGGAAATATATGCCTATGTGGTAGGTACACAGTGGCCTCGGATGCTAGGTGGTGAACATCATTAGAGATCAACGGTTGGAGTTTCCTTGGAGGTTGAAGTAGAAACACTCAGATGGAAGAACTCCGAGAGCCAATCTGGATTGTAGATCGGTGGCTAGTTGGAGAGAGATCTCATCCGTTGAAAGGCATGGGAACCGAATGGGAAAGGATAAAGGAAGAATGATGTCATGATGATGTAGAACGCCAGCATGTCCAGAGGGGGACATGTGGCCGCCTGCAATTTCTTAACAAAATACAACTGTGGACACTGTCGGTATTAGAATCCCAGGATAGGTGGCATGATCTTACTCTTCAAAGCTAAGGGGTATGGGAAGATCCTGACCATCCATTGGAGTTGACCTTTTCGGATTTGACGCTGAAGAGTTTGGAGCATGACTTTGAAGAGTTCGGAGTACAGCTTCGAAGATCTTGGAGCATAAATTTGAAAGTCCATCTTGGCCATCTGTAGACGTAATGGCTAGAAACAACCTCAGTTTTTGATCTTGGTGAGTCCCAAAATAATCTAGGGAAGAAACAAAAGAGGTTTGGATGTTAACCGTCATGCAAGTGGAGAACTCCGAATGGATCCTAGTTGTTGATTTGGAGGAATGGATAGATCAAGGATTTGGTGGGCTTGGTGGAAGATGCTATGACAGTACCTAGTCAGAGGACACATGTGGCAGTAGTCACAAGGATGCCACATGGTAATAAGGTGACGTATGATTCAAGAAAGTCTAAGAAACTTTATGAAGCCATAAATTTTGATCCAAAGCTTGGTTTTGATCATGATGACAATCGTTGGAAAGATCTTGATGAGTAGAAGATGACGGTGCCCTCGAGAAGAGGTTTTGAGATGATACCAGGTACTTAGGGGTTCGGGTGTGTTACAGAGTGGTATCAGAGCATGCTACAACACTAGGCCTGGAAGGGTCAAAGATCAATCAAAGGACTGGTATAATAAGGAAAAGATGAGTCTGTTTAAAAGAATTTCTCTACGTTAAAAGTTTACTTATTATACACATTAACTTCTTGAGGAGAAGGATTGCAGATTGAAAAGTTTATGTCATGTTATCATGTATGCACCTATATCATGATGAGGTTAAGAACGGAAATTGAGAAAAACTAAAAGAGGGAGGATTTAATTATAGTAGGTATAAAGAAGGGTTTCCCTTTCATTAAGGGTTGTAATTGGAAGGTGGGAAATGATGTGATTGGAAAAGGGGAAAATGATTTTATTGAAAAGTAGCTAAAGTAAAGAAAAGATGGAAATTTCCACTACATAATAAGAGAGAATGAGAATAAGGCCAATATTTAATAATGGTTTTGGGGGAGAGCTAGCCAGGATAAATAGGATGCACACCAAAACAAATTGTGAAGGCCATAATTGAATGACATGATGCTTATCCTCATCCTTCACTTAAAATCTCTCAACGTTGCACATACATATTTCACAAACAATAAACAATTTAAGATATTAATTTGTGGATTATGCATAATCAACATAATTAATGCAAAAACATATCTACTTAACCTTCACTTTGGTGTGCCCTTATCGCAACATATGACATGTAAAACATATAAGATGACTTTTCATTGGGTTTGATGGGTCCATGTGGGTTGGTTAGTCCATATAAGTCAATGTTAGGTGCATACAATACTATTTTATCATGAGTGTAGGCACATCAAACATGATTTATGATTAAGATACAAAATGATAAATTTACTACTAAAACTTTAAAAAAAAATCTCATTGTATAACATCATTGGAGAATCATTTATCTTGTAATTAAATGGAATCCAATATATATCTCAACACTAATGTGATTCTCCTTATATTTAATGTATTATGTATAATTGATAATATTTAAGTTATTTTTAAAATATTAATATTATTTTGTAAATATTTCATCGTAATTTTACATACATAACCATTGTACCATGCTGGGCGCATGCCTATTTTGAGAAGAAAGGTTATTTTGGGCCCAGGCATATTTTTGGAGAAAATGTCTATTTTGAGAAAGACCTAATTTTGGAAAGAAGACCTAATTTTGGAGCGTGCACAATCGAGGGAAAGAAAGCAACATGCATAAAAATAAGGAACAAAAAAATTCAAGAGTAAAAACAATGTGGCGTGTAGGCAGACAATCCTAACCATGATAGGGTTAGAGTTTTTGACAAAGATTGTAATGGTTGTAAGCCTGGAAAATAGTATAAATAAGAACCTAGGAGATCTAGGTTAGTGGTTCAGTAGTTGTAATATTGTTGTTGAATAAGTTCGGTGAGTTCATGATGGTTATTATGATTGTAATAAGGTAGTAGGAGAGTCAAGTAAGCTATATTTTGAGGGTTAGGTCACTGACTGAGGATCTTGGTGTGATCTAGTCCACCTCACAAAGGTTCTTGAACCTCCTCATGATTGTATGATGAAATATTTAATGCATGTAGCTCTAGATTTTGCAACAGACTAAATCAAAGTGCAGAGAAGCCAAATCTTTGTGGACGTATCCTAGGAGGGGGTGAATCATGGTAAAACATGTGTTATAGGTGATGTTTATTGAATGATTACTTCTTATTAATGGTTATCTTATGAATGAATGATTAACTAGATGTATTAGAATGCATGCATGAGCCTAAAGATGAATGAATCCTAAGAATATTGAATGAATATCCAAAGTAATGCATGAAGAAGATAAAATACACTCCCAGATCCCCACTCATTCCTAGACTACAAGCATGTGAGCATGATAGTCCCTGATAAAGCTATCTTGGGTGAGACTGTGCAGTGCACTCTGTGTCACCTTGTGGGTCACCAAGAGTCGATGGTTTTAGAGGGTTTTGTTGGAAACCTGTTGGGATTTGAACTTGGGTCAACCTAAGAAGAGAAAGAGAAACATAACCAACAAATGGTTTTGTTGCCGGCTGGAGCTGCATAGGATTGAGTGGACAGGATCCATGGAAGAATCACATAGAGAATGAAAGTATAGAAGGGAATGTTCAGGCCATGGAATCCAACAAAGGTGGATATTAAAAGGTGGTTGAAAACAAAGGAACTTGAGTTTGTGCAGAAGGATAACAGAAACCCCAAGTTAACACCGTGCAAATATATTGACAAATATGTGTTTAGCGACTTGCATGAGGTATTTTCTGTGATTTCCCGCATTTGTTGTAGGAGTGGCTATTGAGGTTAAAATACAACCACCCTACAAATTAAATCAAAGAACTAGAGTGAATCCTATGGATATCACGCAGTTACAACAAGTTAATAAAAAATTTGTGTGCAAAGTAGATTTCCGGTTAGACAATATTGTTGCAGGGTTTATCACTAAATTTGCAGTAGATACTGTGAAGTCTTACAATGCAGCAGAGAAGGATTTTCTAAAAGGACCCAGAGTTAGGTATATCATATCGTTGTATACTTCAATTGATATTTTATTGTATAACAACAGTGTGATGACCATGAAATCAGACAGCTAAACTTCCCTGCGTGCATGGGGGAAGGGTGGAAGCACTGCCAAGAGGTGGAGAAATGGAGGAATAAATGGATAAGGGAAATAAGAAGAAGACCATGGACCCAATCATGATGGAGGTATACCAAATAAAGCAGATAATGGAAAAATATGGAAAGACCCATAGTGGAGCACCCTACCAATATAAGATGAATAATAAGAAGAGAGCCATAGCTGATAGAAAGGGCTTGGAAAGAAATGAAGAAGAGGTAGAGGATCTTCGGGATATGGAGAAGATTGAGGAAATCCTGCATGCAACATATGAAAGGAAAACATGAGGTCCAAGGGAAGAGATAGAAGACAAAACTCCAATCCAGATCACCATTAGTGTGCAACCTACAACCCCATGTGCAACTAGTACAACAGAAAGAACACCAACGTCTAGACAACCAAATTTTAGTGGTAGAATAATGACAAGACAATGATTCACTCAAGGAGCATCAGCTGGGGGAGTCATTTCATGAAGTAACAGTCAAATATATACACCGTGTGCAGGTAGTAGTTCAACATAGTTCAAAATGGAAAAACATGATCCCATGATCAGGTTACTAGAATTTTAGGGAGAGGCCTAAGAGGACCCTAAAAATCATTTATTCATCTACGAGAAGATATGGGAAGAAAAACATATCACAGATGAGGATAAAAAACTTGCGCAGTTAGATATCATGCTAAGAGACCGCGCACAGGATTGGTATATGATTCTAGATGTAAACAATCCACCAAGAGTAACAAGGACTATTGCAGACGTGAAAAACTATTGATAAATGAATTTTAGAATCCCAACTCAGAAGATCAATATATGAATGAAATGATTGAAATAAATAAAAAACTAGGTGAGTATGTTTGGGAGATTGAGCAGAGGTTTAAACGTTTGAAAGGTAAGTTGAAGTATGAAATTACTGACATGCAACATAGGAACGTATTTGTGAACTCACTGTTACCACATTTGAAATACCCATTAAGACAACAGAAGTTCCAAACTCAGGAAGAGGCTCTGTAGGAAGCCTTACAACTAGAAGAGAACTAGTATCAAAAGATAGATCCAACAATAAAGGAGATAAAGGAGGATTTGAAGAAACTAACATTTCAACTTAACCAAAATAAGGGAAAAGAAGAAAGAGATGTGGTTTGGTGTACCACATGCAGGATAGAAGGACACCATCAGAACAAATGTCCAACTTTCACGCAGTACATGGAAACATGAGTACCAAACCCTTTTCCAATAGGAGGACCATGGTGCGCGATTCGTAACACATGGGTATGATCCATATCATTGTCCAATGATGCAGAAGTATAAGACAATACCCAAAAGTTCATACTGCAATTTTTCAAGTCAGTGGATCATGATGATAAAAATTGCACGACAATGGAATTGATGAGAGAAATAACTTCAGATACTTATAGGGTACAAGAAGAAATGATGATAGGGAAATTTGCACCTCATTTCAACCAGGTACCACCTCCATAAAACAATGTGCATCAATAGTATAACATTGTGTAGTTGCAATACAATAATTCATAGCCACAATATAAACCCACACAGTGCAACTAGGTACATTGGTACAACGCACTGCGAGGAGATAAAACTAAATACAGAGGTGGAGGACAAGGTAGAGGAGGATTTGGACGCGACAGAGACCCAATAATGTGCCACAAATGCCAACAACCAGGACATTATGCAAGGGAATGTCCACTTCCACCAGCGACATGTATGTATTGTCACACAATAGACCATGATACAGAAGACTATCCAACACTCTTGGGAAAGATCTAAGAAAAGAGGAACCAGAACAACCATAATGTACAGTGGATTTCTGCAGAAGCCAGGGATGATGGAAGAAACATCAACATAGTCACACGAGGAGGAGATAAGACAAGAACTAAAGCAGTAGGACAAGATCCAGCGCAACATCAATGGGTGAATAAGAATATTGAATCACATAAGCAGTTTGATGCACGGAAAGAAAAGAAAACATTCAAGGAGGAAAAATGTCGTGTCTACATTAGTTACACAACACACTCAGAACATACCAATGTACGAAATTCCCTCTTCAATGGACCACACCAGTGAAGCACAACCTTTATATCAAGTAAGTAACATAAAAAAAAATATGCAGACCTATGTTAAGTTATTAAATGATCCATCCTCTGTCAAGATCTTACAAAATCTGCTAGAAAGATGTAACACAAAGGTAGAAAGGAAATTAGAGTAGAAAATAGTCAATCATCTCCATACAAGAAGAAGGACAAGAAGGGAATTCAAACTAAATGCTAACATTGGGGACTTCAACATGGGTGATATTATAATGGAATTGGTATATGAAGTAAATGTCTTACCTAAGAAGAAATGGCAGTGTATGGGAGAACCCACACTAGGCTATTCACCTGTACAGGTTAAATTAGAAAATCAACATAGAGTTTTACCAATCGGAAGGCTTAAAGGTGTGACAATAGATTTGGATGGAGTGTGCACTATGACAGATTTTGAAGTAATAGAGATAGTATATGACACAAAACCTTATCCAACATTGCTTGGATTGGATTAGGAATTTGATAAACATGCCATAATCAACCTGAAGACAAGAAAATGACATTTGAATTAGGTGAATATAAAGTCATTGCACCATTAGATCATTCAGAAGGAGAAAGGTTTGTAGAACCCACTTGTTTGGATATGGAATAAATAATCCAGTTGTAAAGAATCATCGTGCGAGAAGAGGATTATGGTAACCCAAATGCAGATGGGGTACATAGCTAGAGAAGCATCACATCATGTGCTTCCAACTTAGATACAATTTGGAGAATTAGAAATAGATATTGCATGAAGTTTCCACAAGAAGGTGTGAAAGAATAGACCACGCATTAAGATGGGTTGGTACAAAGATAAGAAAACCTCCCAATTTTCATGGGGTAAATGAATTAGAGGAATTTCTGGCAAAATATAAAGAGAAAGTGTTAGAAAATCAGAGACTCTTAGCCCTAGATATTGCACTCAAGGCCACACCTGCAAGATGGTGGGGTGCACACAAAGAAACAATTCAGGATTGGTACCAATGTAAATGATTATTATGCATTAGATTTGGTGCGCAACAGTGTAACGTTCCCTCGACCACCCGTAGAAACCACTCATGCTCTGACACCATTCAATAACATTACCAGCCTTAACAGGTTGGACCATGCTACTCTAGGGAACGTTTTCGCTCCCTTACTGTGGAACATTTGGTAACATACCCAGTAGTCAACTGAGCTATGCCACATAAATTTACTCTTTAAACTGCATGTAACTAAAACATATACATACAACACTCTTGCGAAATCTTTACATATAAACATAAAAAAACAATTTCTTTCTGTAACATACGACTTTAATACTGAAATAACAATAACTACAGATATGCAACATTTATAGGGAATTACCCATAAACATATAGGCAATTATAATCACATATATGATAAACCATAACATAGGCATGTAAATAACAAAGAAGCCTATCATTTTATCATACAATTGCTACTTATCTTAGAAATATTGTCACCAACTGCATACAGACCGTCCACGAACCTCCCAGCCATAGACTACACTATTCATCACTCTCAACAGTGAGTCACCCCCGAGCTGGGACTGAACTCCACCCAGGGTAAAGGGTTCCTATCCAGGCTACGGCTCATGGACAACAGGAAATACTTCATCTCAGTTGCTCACTCAACTAACATCCTATAGCCTCTCATTCCCCACATGCATGTCCCACCCAAGGAAGTGTGCCCCTTTTCTACTCAACAGTCCCTCAAATACCCCACTTCCCTTCTAGGGCTTCAACAACAGGCCGAACCAGAAGTCTCAGAGTGTTGTAGTTGCAGTTTAGCACCTTCAAGAATCAATCCCCAGCAATTCTCTCACTCGAATAATTGCTAACGGGCCTGACAACTCGCTTCTTCAATCCCGCTCCAAGATAACTAGGTACACCAACCGAAATGGGCTATTGGAACATGCTCCAGAATGGTGAAATGGTTGTCTCAAGAATAACAAAATGCGTGAGTGAAAATGGTCATGGAATCATTGACTGGATAACTGAGAGTGGAAAGGAATCACTGTGAACTCTTCATGAAAGTGATGGTGAGAATGATGGTCAGGTTGTTGGTAAGGTATCCTGTGAAAAGTTACCAAATGAGCTAAGTCCCCGATGATATGAATGCATGTCCCCAACTTGACACTTGTCATATTGGAAGTTACTTTGGTCCACTTGTCCCCAACTTTTTAACTTAGGATAAAATAATTATCCATACGTTATGTTTTAGGAAATATTAATATAATATTCCCTTGACTTTTGGCCCTCCATTTCCCTAACTGGTGAAGTTCAGTACCCCATCTCTTTTATCATGGTCGGTCTGTGCACAACGATATATTTTATATTAATCACGAGTCATGTACAAAGTAGGCGCATTGCCCTTTGACATCTAGGCATTCTGGCCTAATACCAAAACATAAGCATCCCATCTTATAATAACCAGCTCACCAACCTATAACACATATCATATACATGAGGCTCATTGTCCTCCATACTACGTGCACCTTAGTTACTGCACATGATATCCTGGAATGTGCATATTACATGATTTTACTGTGTAGTTCATGTGTGCACTACGCCACATGACGTCCATTACCAAATGAGGTCAAAATAGCTCACTATCTTAAGTACATTTATATTACATTTACAATTGGGTTCGACCGAGTGATATTACAATCCCCTCCCCTTATTTATGCACTGTCCTCAGTGCATCATACACCCATATATAACATATTTTTCAAAAATCTTCAAAAAGATGCGGGTATTTTGTTCACATTGCATCTTCCTACTCCCAAGTAGCATCCTCAGGACTATACCAAGTCCATTGAACCTTTACAAGCCCTATGGCTCGGTTCTGAAGATGTTTGACTTTTCGGTCCAAAATGCGCATCGGATGCACTTGAAAAGCACCTTCTTGCTCCACCTGAATCACATTTCAATCAATAACATGATTAGTATCAGTTATATATTTATTTAGCAATGATACATGGAAGACATTATGAACATACATAGATGCAGGAAATGCAATCATATAAGAAATTGGACCAATCCTCTCTAGGATTTCAAAAGGCCCACAAAATCTGGCTGCCAACTTGGCGCACCTTCCCAGCTTCAAGGAACTCCTGTTAGCTTTTAGTTTAGGAAAACATGATCACCCACTTTGAATTCTCTGTGGGTTCTGTTCTTATCAGCATAAATTTTTTGTCTGTGTTTGGCAGCTTTTAAATTTTGCTTAATTTTTGTCATCTAGTCCTCCATTTCCCTAAGCAACTTTGGCCCAACTATTGTCCTATCAGCTGGATTATCCCAACTCACTGGAGTATTTCACTTTCTACCGTAAAGTGCTTCAAATGGGCTCATATTCAATGATGCCTGATACCCATTGTTGTACGCGAATTCTACCAAGTGTAGGTAGTCTTCCAGTTTCGATGGTTTGTCCATCACATACATTCTCAGTGTATCTTCTATCACCATGTTCACCCTTTCTGTCTATCCATCAGACTCAGGATGATAAGTTGTACTAAAGTTCAGTTTCATTCTAAATCCTTTGAAAAATCCTTTCCAGAAATTCGAGGTGAATTTCAGGTCTCTATCAGACACAATTGTTTTAGGAATCTTGTGCAATCGTGCCACTTCCTTCATGAAAATATTAGCAACCTTTGTTGCCTTGTGTGTAGTATTCAGTGGAATAAAATGGGCATATTTCATAAGTTTTTCCACCACCACCATGATCGAATCATGCAGCTTGCATGTTCTGGGCAATCTTGTAATAAAATCCATTGTCACCACTTCCCACTTCCATTCAAGAATGGTTAAAGGTTGCAACAATCCTGCTGGGTGTCTATTCTCAGCTTTCACTTTCTGGCATTCCATACATCTATCAATTTACTCGGCGATCTCTTTCTTCATACCTGGCCAAAATTAATGGCTCTTGATTGCTGCCATGTTTTTATGATATCCAGGGTGCCCTGCATAAGGAACATTATGCATTTCATGAAAAATCATATGTTTCAAGTCCTGGACATTTGGAACAAAAATCCTGTTCTTGCGCAACAATATTCCATCTATTCCCAACTTATAATTATCCACCTTCTGAAGCATCTTACCCTGTTGTAGCATTGCTACCAGTTCTCTGTACTGCAAATCTACATTTGCAGCCTCAAGAATTTTTCTTTTAATATCATTTTGGCACATGCTAATGGTTGTAGCATGTAATTCATGCACCTTCCTTCTGAGTGCATCAACCACTTTACTCCCTTTCCCCTTGATATGCTTTATATAAAAGTCATATTCGCTTATAAATTATAACCATCTGCTTTGTCTAGCATTTAGATTTGGCTGATCAAATAAATATTTCAGACCATTGTGGTATGTTCTTAGCTCAAACCTCTTTCCCATGAGGTAGTGTTTCCATTTCCTCAAGGAATGCACTATGGTTGTCAACTCCAAATCGTGAGTGGCATAATTTCTTTCATGATCCTTCAACTTCCTTGATTCATAACATATGAGAAACCCATTTTGATTGAGGACTCCACCAAGTTCTTCATTACATGCATCGGTGCATACGATGAAGTCTTCTTCTGGGTCTTTGATTCTTAATATTGGAGCACTTGTCAATAATTGTTTTAAGTGTTGGGAACTTTTCTCGCAATCCAGTGTCCATTGAAACTTCACTCCCTTTCTTTGCAAAGAAGTGATTGGGTGTGCAATCTTTGAGAATCCTTCAATAAATATTATGTAGTAGCCTACAAGACCCATGAATGATCTCACCTCTACCACATTCTTCAGTGTTGACCATTCTCTAATGGCCTCTATCTTCTCAGGATCCACTGTTATCCCATCCTTTGAAATGATATGCCCCAAATAATGAATCTTTTTCTGATAAAATGAGCACTTGCTCAATTTGGCATATAATTGACGCTCCCTTAATAATTGCAACACCATCCTCAAATGATGTTCATGCTATTCCTCTGACTTGGAATACATAAGAATGTCATCCAAAAAGACAATGACAAACTTGTCCAAATACTCTCGGAAAACACCATTCATTAAGCACATGAAAATAGCTGGTGCATTTGACAACCCAAATGGTACCACTATGAACTCATAATGACCATACCTTGTCCCAAAGGTGGTCTTGCTAATATCTTCTTCTTTAATTATTACCTGATAGTATCCTGATCTGAGATCTATTTTTGAAAATATCTTTGCATCCTTCAATTGATCAAAGAGGTCATCAATCCTTGGTAGAGGATACTTGTTCTTAACAGTCACTTTATTCAACTATCTGAAGTTAATGCACAACCTTAGTGTTCCATATTTCTTTCTCAAAAACAAGATTGGATCACCCCAAGGTGACACGCTTGGGCGTATATACCCCTTCTTCAGAAGTTCTTCAAGCTTCATTTGCAACTCCTTCAATTCTGGTGTATTCATTCTGTAAGGAGTCTGTAATACTGGCGCTACTCTAGGCATCAAATTTATAGAGAAATCAATGTCTCTCCTTGGGGGTAGTCTAGGTACCTCCTTGAACACATATTCAAAATCTTCTAGGACTGCATAATCTTCCAAATTTGGCACCTTATCTCTAGGTGTCTCTGCGAAATGAGCTACAATTATTTGACATCCTTTTCTGTAACACATCTTCAGCTGCAATGCTGAAATTTCTCTAATGGTTACTACCCTGGGGATTCCCTGTGCCTTCCTTAGTTTCCCTTCCTCATCCAGGAAAGTAAATGCTTTGTTGTGACAGTCTAAGAGAGTGTGATTTTGGTCCAACCAATCCATACCAATTAGACAGTCATAGGAACCTAAAGGCAAGATGTTTAAATCTTCCTTGGTGTTCAGTCCATTCATGTCTATGAGGCATGACTTAAACATCTCATTAAATTTTCTTCTGGCTTCTGTAGCCAGTTGTACCAACCAGGATTTCCCATGCTTTCTTCTTGAAAATTGCAAAATTTCCACCATCTTAGGGTCTATATAACTATGACTAGCTCCTGAATCAATTAAAATAGCAAGGGTTTGGTTGTTGATCATAGCTTCCACTTCAATCATGTGGGACTGATACTCTGCTTGCTTGTTGTCTAGGGATGCATAAATCCTTGGCACATATCTACCCATGTCCTCCACTATTTCATCTCACTATACATTGTGAACAACCATACCTTTTTCACCTCTGTGAGGACAATCTCTGAACCTATGGTCCCCTTTACAACCCCAACATTACATAGGTGGCTGCCTTGGCCCTTGACTCCCTATGTCAATCGTCCTGGGTTCTTTAGGCGTTTGATGTCCTTGTGGATTATCTATGAAGAATGGTGGCTTAGCTCCCTTCTTCCTCTAATCCATATTGAATTTCTTATTGTCTTCCCAAGCCTTTTGGAAAGCTGGCCTTGCTTTCTGTTGATCATATAAGCATTTAGCTCTCCTTATGGTCTCTTCTAATGTCTTGGGATCATCATACTGTATTTTGTCACTGATGAATTATGGAAATCCACTTAAATACCTTTGAATTTTGACTGTCTCATCCTTGATGAAAGAGACATACTTCAGCAGTTCCAGAAACCTTCTCTCATATTCATCTATGGTCATACTTCCAAGCTTGAGTTCAAAGAACTCTTTCATTTTCTTGTCATAGTATCTCTTAGTCAAGTACTTCTTCTCGAAATACTTCTTGAATTCCCTCCAAGTAACACTTTTCTCTACAATGTGTTGTACCTGCACAAGTTGATCCCACCACATGGAGGCCTTTCCTTTGAGTTGATAGATAGAAATTATACCTTCTGCATGAGAATAATAGTTATGCAATTGAAAATACTTCCTCATGCCTAGTAAGCATGTTTCTGCATCTTCATCCTTCTTGTGCTCACCATCAAATGTAGGAGTTTTTATTTTTTTCATTTCTCCTCGCAGCTCATCCACCCCATATCTATTATACCTTCTGACAGGGGATAGACTCGAGTTGTTTCCTTCTCTCTTATTGGAATTCCTTTGGGAATGATGGTGATTTCTACTAGCACTTTTTACTTTTCTTTTCTCCTCTGAAGGTTTGTGACTCCCAGATTTACTTGAGCTACTCTCCTTAACCAATTTCTTTTCTATTATGTTCAAACCCTCCAATAGCTTCATGTTGAAGTCATCCTGCTGCTCTTTGGCTTTCATAAGCCTTTAATTATCATCTTTATGGATTTGGAAATCCTTCTGCAAATTCTTAATGGTCTCAGCCATATTCATATCTTCATTCCTTTCTTCTCCATGTTCGTTGGAGTTTTTTCCTTCTATGCCCAAATGGGCATCCATCCCTCTACTCTCATCTTGCTGACTGTAATTCCCCTATGCCTCTTCCATTCCTATGAACTCTACACTGGTCTTATCTGATTGAGTTGTTGTTAATTCTGCAAAACGTGCAACCATAGAAACTTATCAGGCTAACAATTCAACAATTCATGAGAAAATGCACCATTTTGGTCCAATATACACATCAGAATTATCTCTTTCGATTTCTTGGTGTTATCACCATGAAAATTCTAGATAAGACCCAAGTCTCAAAAACACAAGCGCACAATGCCTTCAGAGATACACTTGTGCAAGAAGGTGGTTTGTCGAAACCACTTTCACCAAGAAGCGGTATCACGTGTCTCAACATGTCAAATCCACCACTTGTGGAGTGGGTGACGACTTAGTCAGATCACCCTGCTTCACTTGTTCGGTACTTCGCATCCATGTGACGTCAATTGAACACCGCCATGTAACAAACTCAAGAGCTAATCATTCAAAATGGATTGGCCGAGCATGGCAACCCAACACTCTTGTATGTAATCTGTCTGTGCTTCATAAATGGAATTCTATAATTACCACTCCCCAAGTATGAAAATATCTTTGTATCCATAACCGAATTAATCTCCAAACTGCTCGACTTTCTTTTCTCTGTAAAAACACCTTTCGGTATCCACAACCTGAGATACATGGACAAGGCTAAATCGAGTGAGACTGGTTATTCGAGCAACATGCTAGACTTTCCTACAAATAAGGAGGAAAGGGTCCTTTCACACATTCTAGCAACTAAGTCTCACACAGAGCCGACTATAGACTCGCGGTTGGAAGCCAGGTTGAATCCCACTACAAAGGATTTAGTCATCAACAGGCCAGCCGCTAAGAAGAAAAGGAGCAAGTGGCAGAAGAAGGATGAATCTACGGCTGAAGCAGCCGAAAGTGTTGGAGAGAATCAACCAGTTTGGTTAGATTCTTCCTTAAAGGTGGAGATCTCTAAGTTGAAGTAAGTCTTCAACTAAAATAAGCATGTCTCATCGAATTTTGAACAGCCAGTAGAAAAGGTAAAGAGTACCAAAGATGATAGGCCTATTCTTTAAACGACCCTTTTCACAACAGGCTAACTGCTGTCATCCCCATTTTTTAATTTCGTGATTAATACGATTATATAAATACAGAAACTGATTTTAGACTGTTTTATTACAATTTCTATCTGGTGATGTTGTGAATCTTGTTTTTCTTGTAATCTTATATTTTATTTTCATCTGTCTAAATCGGAGGAAATTAAAACTCAGAATTCTTTTTAATTAATGCTTCGATGCGGTTGTGTGTTTCTTTTTATTTTATTATTATGCAATTTAAACTCAGACTCATCGCCTTCCAAGCGAATTCGCGCACACTAAAATTTGACTTGTTCATTTATATTTATCATGCATAGAAATATCACAAGGTAAAACGATTTTCCGCGCACCTAAATCTACTGTGCATTTATTCTTCATCGCATCGACAACTTACGTGCACTACTCTTGCATTGTGCGCCAATATCCATTGCGCACAGTTTTGGTACCGCGCACCGATATTCCACATGCATTTCATCCTATTCATGCACCATGTCAATTTTAACATATTCCATCACGCCGAATTATCTATGCACACTACTGAATACACCGTCGCGAAACAACTTATACTCTTACTTATGCACGTACTAACAAAACTCCTCTGCATTAAGTAATACTTGCGCACCCCATGTGCACATTACTATGTGTGTGCTCACCATGCAAGGCTAAATTTAGCACGTGCATCCGCACATAATGATCTTCCACGCGACGCCACAATTTATCGCACACACTGGCACGCCAACATTTTCCCGTGCGGTGCCAAAATTTACCGCACGCGCCAGCACACCAACCTTTTCCATGGACACTTTGTGACTCCAATTTTGGTCACCTCAAAGTTACTCTTCTATGAATATTCACTTCAACTGAACCCCTCTGGCCCATTCAAGCTCAGTGTTGAATTGAAGCTATGATAACAATTTGTAACATTACCCCGGCCACTCGCAGGCCGGGGTACGCCACTCCAGAGAAACCACTCATGCTCTAACACCAGTCGATAACATTCCCAACCTTAACAAGCCGAACCATGCTACTCTAGGGAATGCTTTTGTTCCCTTACTGCGGAACATACGGTAACATACCCAGTAGTCAACTGAGCTATGCCACATAAATTTACTCTTTAAACTGCATGCAACTAAAACATATACATACAACACTCTTGCAGAAGCTTTACATATAAACATAAATGAACAATTACATTTTGTAACATACAACTTTTATACTGAAATAACAGTAACTACAGATATGCAACATTTACAGGGAATTACCCATAAACATACAGACAATTATAATCACATATATGATAAACCGTAACATAGGCATGTAAATAACAAAGCAGCATATCATTTTATCATAAAATGGGCACTTATCATAGAAATATTGTCACCAACTGCATACAGACCATCCACGAACCTCCCAGCCATAGACTACATTGTTCAACACTCTCAACAGTGAGTCACCCCCGAGCTGGGATTGAACTCCACCCAGGGTAAAGGGTTCCTATCCAGGCTAAGGATCATGGACAACAAGAAAGACTCTATCTTAGGTGCTCACTCAACTAACATCCTACAACCTCTCATTCCCCACATGCCTGTCCCACCCAAGGAAGTGTGCCCCTTCTCTGCTCAATAGTTCCTCGGCTACCCCACTTCCCTTCTAGGGCTTTAGCAACAGGACGGATTGGAAGTCTCAGAGCATTGTAGATGCAGTTTATCACCTTCAGGAATCAATACCCAACAATTCTCTCACTTGGAGAATTGCTCACGGGGCCTGACAACCCACTTCTTCAATCCCACTCCAAGCTAACCAGGTACACCAACCGAAAATGTCTATTGAAACAAGCTCCAGAATGGTGAAATGGTTGTCTCAAGGATAACATAATGCGTGAGTGAAAATGGTCATGGAATCATTGATTGGATAACTGAGTGTGGAAAGGAATCACTGTGAACTCTTCGTGAAAGTGATGGTAAGAATGATGGTCAGGCTGCTGGTAAGGTATCTCGTCAAATGTCACCAAATGAGCTAAGTCCCCCATGATATGAATTCATGTCCCCAACTTGACACTTGTCATATCGAAAGTTACTTTGGTCCACTTGTCCCCAACTTTAGAACTTAGGATAAAATAATTATCCATACGTTATGTTTTAGGAAATATTAATATAATATTCCCTTGACTTTTGGCCCTCCCTTTCACTAACTGGTGAAGTTCAGTCCCCCATCTCTTTTATCGTGGTCAGTTTGCATGCAACGATGTATTTTATATTAATGATGAGTCATGTACAAATTAGGCGCATTGCCCTTTGACATCTAGGTGTTTTATCCTAATACCAAAACATAAGCATCCCAGCTTATAATAACTAGCTCACTAGCCTATAACACATATCATATACACAAGGCTCGTTGTCCTCCATACTACGCGCACCTTAGTTACTGCCCGCAGTATCCTGGAATGTGCATATTACATCATTTTACTGCATAGTTCATGCACACACTATGCCACATGACGTGCATTACCAAATGAGTTCAAAACAGCTCACCAACTTAAGTACATTTATATTACATTTGCAATTGGGTTCGACCGAGGGATATTACAAATAGTGTAGCAATAAAATGCAGGGGTATGATGGACAGGGAACACCAGTTGAACACTTAGATAAGTGCATAACACAATGGAGGATGACAGCAACAGAGGAATGACCTCATCACTTTATCCATACATTGGAAGGAATTCCAGGGAACTGGTATATAGACCAGGAGATGCGCAGAGGCACTACATAATGGACATCATTACAACAAAACTTTGTAGTAACTTTCTCATTTGAACATGAGAACCCCAACATTGATTCATTGTTGAAGCTGATACAGGGAATGATATTTATTGATGAACCAAAGTTGAACTCATGATAGAATATCAACAATAGAATAGACAGTCAGTCAAAGAACCACTTTCATCCTTTCATGTTGAAGAGGAAGCACCAAATGAGGATGATTCATGGAACATTCAAATTACATAAATTGAAGGAGAAAGAGAGGTGGAGGGTCCATCTCTGGAGTCAGAAGTATTTGGTGCACCAATCAAAGTTAAGAAAGTCAACATTGGAACAATTGACAATCCTAAAATGGAAAGTATTGGAGACTATTGGGATGAAAAAACAATAGAAAGAATAACAGAGTTATTGTGTGAATACAATGACATGTTTCCAATGAACTTTACAAAGATGAAAGGTATAGCAGGAGAGCTAGGAGAGATGAAAATACCTCTCAAACCTAAATCAAGACCTGTCAGGCAGAGACCTTACAAACTAAATCTAGTATATAAGCAGAAAGTGAAAGCAGAAATTGAAAGAATGTTGGAAGTCGGTATCATAGAATTTGTAGAGGAATCTGAATGGATAAGTCTTATGGTAGTCCAAGAGAACAAACAAGGGGGGATAAGGATTTGTGTAGATTTAAGAAAACTTAATGATGCTTGCTTACACAACTCTTTTCCTACCCCTTTTACAAAGGAGGTCTTAGAGAATGTGGGAGGCCAAAATGCATATTCATTTACATATGGATTATCATGCTACCATTAGATCAAAATAGCTCCATAGGACATGTATAAGACTACATTTTCTACAAAATGGGGATCCTATCAATATACAGTCATAGCTTCTTTTAAGGAATTCAAACATCAGTTTCTAGAAGTATATCTGGATGACTGGACTATATATAGTCTGTTAAAAGACAATGTAGAAGTGTTAAGATTCATGTTGGAAAGATGCAGGCAATGTCAGATCTCATTGAACATCAATAAATGCATTTTTGGGACACTTTTTGCAATATTGTTGGGACATATAGTGTGTAAACAAGGTTTATTAGTGGATCCTGCTAAGATTGCAGTCATTGTAAAATTACCACCACCAAAGTCAGTGCTCCAGCTGAGAGAAACAGTGGGACATACAAGCTATTACATGAAATTTATAAAGGGTTATGGGAAGATTACTGCGCCAATGGAAAAATTGTTAAAGAAGGGTATCGAATTTCAGTGGAATGAGGACTGTCAACAAGGGTTGGACACCTTAAAAGAAAAGATGGTCACAACACCTATCCTAGTATTTTTAGATTGGGAAAAGACATTTCATGTGCATGTAGATGCATCAACCATATCACTTGGAGCAATGTTGTCACAACCAAGAGCAGGGGACTTAGACCATCCTATAGCCTTTGCAAACATAAAAAATTTTAGAATCAAAGTAGAATTACAACACCACAGAAAGAGAAGGCCTAGCCATGGTATATGCATTTCAGAAGTTCAAACACTACTTACTGGGGAAATACTTTAAAATGTTCACAAACCATTCTGCCCTCAAATATAGATTCAACAAGCCAGTGTTGGGGGGGAGGATCTATAGATTTCTATTGATATTCCAAGAATTTGATTTCAAAGTGGTATTCAAACTAGAGAACCTAAATGCATGACCTGATCACCTATCAAGGGTAACTAATGGAGAAGAACCTACGAACTTGGAAGACAACTTCCCTAATGTGCAACTATTTTCAGTACATGTAGCTGATGAATACTTTGTTGATATTATTGAATACTTAAGTACATGGATTGTGCCACAAAAGTTTAGCACTGTGCATCAGAAAAATATGGTAATCAGAGATGCATAATATCAACTTATTGCAGAAAACTTATACAATATGGGTGCAGATAAAATTTTGAGAAGGTGTGTATTAGAACATCAAAGGCCTAGAATTTTGGCAGAATCTCATGAAGGTATCGTTGGAGGAAACTATGCAGGAAAAGATATTGTGCAAAAGGTATTGAGTGCAGGATTATGGTGGCCAATAGTCCATAAAGATTCCAAGGAATATTGCCAAAAATGTGAAGTCTGTCGGAGGTTTGGTAAACCCAAAAGAAGGGATGAAATACATCTAAGACCAAAAGTAACTTTGCAAGTATTTGACAAATGGGAAATAGACTTTGTTGGACCAATCAATCCACTAGAGAAAATATAAGGAGATAGATATATCATTACTACAACTGAATACTTAACAAGATGGGAAAAGAAACACCAATCAAAGACTGTAGTGCAGAGACAACAACACCCTTCTTGTTTGAGTAGGTGATCATGAAATTTGGATGTCCAAGGATTTTGATGAGTGACCAAGGCACTCACTTTATCAACAATACCATAAGGGATATGAATGAGGAGTTTGAATTCTATCACCAGAAGAGTACACCATACCATCCTCGGGAAAATGGAACAATAGAATCCTTCAATAAGATCTTGCAAAATGCTCTGACAAAGATCTGTAATGTCAACAGGGATGATTGGGACTTGAAAATACCGGCAATACTATGGGCATATAGGACCACATGTAAGAAGTTGACAGGACATACACCATTCAAATTGGTGTATGGGAAGGAAGCAGTAGTACCATTAGAATTTATGGTACCAAGTCTGTGCATAGCAACAATTACCAACATGATAGAAAGAGATGCAGTACAGGATAGGTTAATTCAACTAATGGAAATGGAATAGAACAAGATTCTGGCGGGATTTCACCAGGAAGTACAAAAATCAAGAGATAAATCTTGGCATGATAGACATATTAAGAAGAAGAGTTTAAAGGAGGGGGACCTATTCCTTCTCTATGACAGTAAATTTTTTCAACATCCTATTAAGTTTAGAATGCAATGGATAGGGCCATATGAAGTAAAGATTGTCACATATGGGGGATCTGTGCAACTAAAGGATTTGGGAGGAACAGAACTCAAAGGAATGATCAACGATAGTTGAATGAAATAGTACATGGATAGTGGGCCTACTTACCCTTAAAAGTCACATCGCAGTGAGAAAGACATGTATATAGTGTACTATAGTAGAGGTTAGGACATAAAAATGATAAAAAGAAATAAAAAGGAGAAAAATAAGAAAAAAAAAATACAAAAATAGAAAATGGAAAATGTAAGAAAAAGACAAAAAGACGCAGAAGTTGAATGAACCATAAAATTTGTGTGCATAAATTACCATGAAAAACATCAGAAGACAACACGCAGGAAAAATTACACTTAACACAAATGCACGTGAAAAGTGAAAAATAAATATGATCGGGTCTATAAAAGGTGAAAAGAAGGTGTTTATTCAACACTTAACAACTTTTGAGCACAGAGTGAGAAACAGAGTGCGTGCCCTAGCTATCATTCTATGTAGAATAAAGAAAGTTTGTAAATTTGAGAGAGGATGACCCCACCAAAGTTCGACGTGCCAGGCTAGTACATCTGGGTTACTTGGCAGGGACAAAGGCATAAGGAAATAATGTCACAGCCTGAGAACGTGGTCGAGCTAGAAGATACTACCACCTCGAAAACAAAATCAATCAACCTGACACAAGTCAAAGAGGAAACATAAAAAGCGCAACAAGGGGAAATAGGGAAGAGCTCTGGGGCCCGGAATGGTATTCTAAACCCTAATCCTGAGATGTTTGCGAAGCCCAACAAAATAATGGGATCGTGGCAGTCCCATGAATGCGAGGAAGTGTTGGTTGAAGATATCACTCACTGATCGATTTCTGAAATGGAAGAAGAGGACACAGACGCAGCAGAGGAAGGTCCATCTACTGCGGGACATAAAATAAAGGTGCAAGACATCATGGATGTTACACTCCCATATCTCCCAAACACAGTGATTACTATGGATGATATGTTGGGAAAGGTATCAAAACTCAAGTGCATAGACCATGATGTGTACGATGTAGCCAAATTCCCAAATTTGGTCGAGGATACTTATTTAATAAACACAGGGGAAGTTGGACCCCTTAGTAAACCAATAATGGATCCCGCGTAGTGGATAATGGGGTTGTATAACTCAGACATCATGAACCTGTTGGATATACCGCATTTTGGGTGTGGTAAGAACATCGAGCTCTGTGTTAAACAACTAGTCGCTTGTGTACACAGAGGCATCATATGGATGGATAGGCCGATATAGATAGATGTGGCACCAATTTCCAAAATCACAACACTTCCTACAATTGATGTGCAACCAAAGGAATACTTGGATAAAAAGGCATGCGAGAAATAAATCGCAGAACTAGTTAAAGCGTAGTTTGGCACTTGTCGGGATAATAGGGGTATTGTAATCAAGGATATCAATGATAATGTGACAATTTTTTCCAACAAGCTTATGGCTTACAAACTATTGAGTAAATTTTGCAAAGAAGAAGCTCCAACATGCATTATTTCAATAGCCGCGCAGTGCATGAAAGGGGTAATTGTTTAGCTGGACACCATACCTGTTGAACTAGTTTTTAATAGATTGTAGAGATGTGCAAGACAATGGAACCAAGTTCCATTACTCCCGATTGATTATCCTTATAGATTTGGTAGGGTGGAAAGAACCAAGGTTCTTAGATTTCCTGGATAGGAAAGTGAAATGTTATGCAGCCAGATATGAGTCCCTCGCGTAGGCCAAAGACAACAAAACACAACAAGAAAACAACACAATTTTTGCAATGCTACTAGAAGAGATACAATAATGCATAGCTAATGTGTGGCATGTACCTATGGAGGTAGTTTAGGATATATAAGGGATATCCAAGTTCAAGGCATCCAAGAACCACATGTGGATCCAAGCCAGAAGGGATCCAAAGAAGGCATGGCTAGAAATGTAGTACTACGTCACCAAAGAGGAAGTGGACTGGAAAATTAAAGACTGACCTACATTGTGGCAGCTTCTAGTAACAAAACCAACAATGAGGAAAATCACGATGCAATCCTCCAGGCCTAAGGACAAGGCTGAAGTAGGCTCTTCAGCAAGAACAAACAACCTGACCTATAATATTAGAATGACTACAACATGGAATCAACCAATATGGAGAAGTGTAATACCGAAATGATCAAGGAGGATAGGTAGCCAACCACAGACGAAAAGAAGGATACTTCACGGGCTAGAGAAGAAAGGACCCAGGGTACGATAAGTGGGGTGTAGCCCTCACAGACAATAAGGAAGCTTGTGGAGGAAAAAGAGGTGCACAAGAAAATGAAGTATGACACAAAAGACCCAGTGATCAACTTGACAGAGGATGATGCAGAGCTAGTCGTGGAAAAGTTCCAAGATAGGGGGGAATAAGTGGTCCGCATTGTAGAAGCGCGACAGGAAGAGATCATGGAAAATATTATAGAGGTCCATGAGAATCTACAACAACTACGGAGCCAAGCAAGACCATAGGCCACAACGCAACAACATGAAAAGACACAGCAACCACCTACGCAGAAAGAAGGAGAGGAGACAATG
>JASDQU010309254.1:206671-217281 GCA_032191745.1 Picea mariana
GGAAGGAACTTCACAAATTAAACCCTAACGAATGCCAACGCATCATTTTTTACCCGCTAACACCAATTCGTCATGATTAAAATGCAACCAGAATTCCATTTTTGGTATACCTTATAGGGCACTCCATGAAGATGAATATAGCTGGCATAACCTTAAGCCAAAAATGGAACTAACAATATGAAGTAAGTAAAAAAAAGTTAAAAAAAAAAAAAATGCATTTTATAATTTAGTATTGAAATATCATAATGTTATCTTATTTTTCTATCTATAAAATTGATATGATATCATATATGTCAAGTAAATGTAATATTTTATATAAATTAATAATAAATTTAATGTTCTCCTAAATGGGGTAATGAAGATTGGGCCATGATATGCCTCACGTGCTTTACCTGGCTACAAGCATGCAAAATAATATGCAGGGTAGTAATGGAAGGGTAGGGGAGGCGAATTCCAATTTGATTGTGGGTGAATTGGCTTGTCCCAACAACATAGGAAGCTCAGTAACTAGTGAGAGACATGATACTTCACATCATGGGAGATCATAGGGTGTTTGGTTATCCGCCAACGCAGGAATTTCACCATTCGAGGATGTCAATTGTAGAGGTTTGGATTTCGAGCTTGTCTAGAGGAGCAAAATATGACACCCAATATCACAACCTCCCAAGTGCAGTAGTGGATAATAAAATTCATCACCTAGGTACCCTCCTCTGTATATTTTTGGTTTTGTTCGTATCTTTGGGCACCTTGCTTTCAAGAATTGTCAAGTGGGCTCTTTGGGAATTCAGCGTACTAAGGTCTAGGAGACATTTGTGCTCCCCTAGGTTATGGGTGAAGGTTTCATCTTTCCAAAATTGTCTCAATAGTTTCCTTGTTTCCTTCTAGAGCCCCGTAGACTGTTTTGTTGAACATTTCAATAGAGTGCATGTCATTATGCCTTTCTTCCATCCCATACATAGTATAGTAACAATGACCAAAGGAAACAACCTCTTGGCTAGTGAAAAAGGGGGAAATAAGGCTAAAAGGAAGGTCAAACTCTGGACCTTGAAATCCCATATCCTTAAAGAGCTATGTTATGTTACCAGAACTGAAAAGGAAGCCCCATCATTCTTCCATACCAGGTTCCTTCAATTAAGGCAGAATTAGAGGAGATAGGAAGAACCATTAGAGAGAAAAGACATAAATTGTCCAATGAATAGATTCAAGATGAGGTTGAAGGTTGGGTTCTCAAGAACACATAATACTAAGTTTTTTAGAATCATCGAGACCTATTGATTGATTAGGGCCTTTATTGCCTAGGTTATAGAGGAAAGAAGCCCACAACAATAGGTTGTCCTCCATAAAATTGACCTGCTAGATGGTAATTTGCAGCAGTTTGTAAAGAAGTGTTTGGTGTAGAAATTGTGGTTTCCCAAGTTCAAGGTGAAAACATTGAGACCATGACACTGAAAGAGTACTCCCATCGTTCCGTGGGCACACAATCAAATCCTATTTTTATAGAAGAGCACCCCCATCCTTTTGGTGCAACTCAAGAGGAATCTATGCAAACCAAGGACCCATATGGACAACCAATATAAGAAAGTTTCTTATATCCTACTACCTAATATAGGATTGTTTTCATTCCATGTAGTTCTTATGTCATGTTTTGGACTGTTAGCAAGAACAATTATTTCTTTTTGTACACAGAACAATACAATGATAAGTCAAAATGTAATGAATTGTTATTCTGTTATTCAGCTAGTGGAGGTCTTGGTTTCCCTGTGGCAAGCCTCCACCAGGGATGTGTGTACTCCTTTTTGTATATAATATAAATATATGACTATGTTTTGGTTTAAAAATAATAATAATAAATTTAATGGTCACTACATAATAATGCTTCACTAACCTTTACATATATATAATTAAGTCATATCAATTATTAGAAAAGGAGAAATATTGACCAAGTTTTGCAAAAAGGTATATACTAAACATTAATACAAACGTACACCCACCCACACTAACATAGATTTATCTTAACTTAAAATCTTTTAAGCATTGAGAGATTTTCATTTCATTTTTTGGGGAATTATCTTGATACTTGATAAATCTTCAGTTGAAATGAATTTAAGTTGGTATTATTCATTGGATTTAACTTTCTTTGAGAGCCCTAAAATACCATGAAGTTCCAACTTGTAGATGGTTGTTGTATATGTCCCATAAGACAAAAAGGGATATGCTAATCTATCTAAATTTATAAGCATCATGTAATGCAAAAGGAGACATCGTTTGCAATGTGAATCTACAAAGTTTGCATTCGTTTTTTTGCATAAGAGATATCCTAGAGCTATGTACAACAATTTGTGAAAAAAATATCTTATAGAGAGTTGGAAGTCATAATGGAGTTGTCTAGCAATAGAGTCAGATCATGTCACCAAAAAGGTAGAAAGCTAAAAGAACTTACCAAACATAAGCACACATTGAATCTCAAATCATTGTGATGAGAAAACAAGAGGATTATTTGTTCATAATTGTGAAGCCCTTACTCCTTGCAATATGGTAGTTTCAATTCCCCTCACCTTCAAAAGGAACAACTAAACAAAGGAAGTAAGGGATGCACATTTCTCGGATATACTATGTTGAATTGACACTAGAGGCATAAGCTAGAGGTTTTAGCACCTCCATGATTTGAAACATAGAATCTTGTTGGTGCAAAATAATGTTTAATATGTTATTTTGGTGAGGCTCATTCGCTTCCAAAAAATACCAAACATCCATTCCCATGTCATCGAAAAGGAGAATGTTGATAAAGCTAGAAAAAAAACACTAGGGATTTAGGCAATAAGTGAGATAGTCATTTTTTTAAGATGCAAAATGTCTAAAGTGATTTTTTCAAGTTTGAGGATGGCCTAATAAATTTGCATTTGATTCAAAAACTTGATGATAAAGTCACATCAACATTTGATCCAGATTTTATGAGCAGAACGAAATGAATAAAGATACCTAACATAGAATAACAGATATACAGTAAAACTAGTTTCTATTCAATAAGGAAATAAGTTGAAACTGTAAAATGTAGCGGAAAACAAGCTTGCTAGAATGGTAGCGGCTTATCTCTGAGAAGAGATGTGACGGCTACGCTCATTCGCAAGAAGATGATTACCATGAGGCTATGAAGGCCTTTTTACGATAAACAGGAATTTCAAAAACCCTAGACATCCAAATACCTAACCCTAGGAGATGAATTGGCAAAAGTCATGTAGGCCCCGTTTGGGTAAGTTAGTACATCAACTTCTCGAGGTCGTAACTTTTGCATACGATCTTCGTTTTAAGCGCACGATATCCCGTTGGAAAGGTATATCTGAGGACTACACATGTTTCCATTATACTTTAACTTTGTCTATAGTCTAACTATGGCAAGCCCTAAAAACGTTGTTTAGGGCCTCAAAACGACCCCAGAAGTCAGGGACCCGAAAACTAGGGAAAAGCTGCCAAACTGGAAAACTGCCAAAATGAGCTAGTTGGAATAAGTGGGAGGCCACCGACATCCATCTGGATTAATCCTACCCCCTTAGGAAGCAATGGTCTCCATTTAATTGAGTTCCCCCATTAAATGAGGAAATTTCTGTTGAATTTGGCCCCGGGTGAGCCACTTGCCTTGGTGCAGGAGTCGCCCTGCTTTGACAACTCGATAAAGAAGGATCCTTTGCTAGTGAGTGCCCTTGACCTGATTTTTCACAATGTAATCACTTGATGCCTGTTGTATGCAGTCAGGGTTGAGCTTTGTTGGTGTCATTTGTTCTGCTATCTCCGAGGTGTCCAATAATGGTGGAAAATAAGGTCGAAGGATATCCATGTTGAACACTGGGTGCAGGCCAAGGAAAGGAGAAATGTTGAGCTCAAAAGCATTATCACCCACAACCTTGGTGATGGTGTGCGACCCATAATGGAGTGGGAGAAGCTTCCTATGGGGTCAAGTAAGGCGTTCTTTATACAAGTGCAACCAAACATTATCGCCCACCTGAAACTTATGTGGCACCCGGTGTTGGTCATGGCGTTGCTTGTACTTGTCATTGGACTTCTGTAGGATATCCTGAACATGTTGGTGGATGTGTTGGATCCTCTCAATGAACCGGGTGGCTTTGTCATCTTCAGTTGGAGTAGGAGATGATTCAGTCGAGGTGACCGCAAGGGATAGTGCAACATCTATGGGATCCAATGGTTGGAATCCCAACCCCACCTGAAAGGGGTTGTGGCTGGTTGAGCTATGTTGAACATAGGGAAGACTCTCATCCCATGTGAGAGGGTGCTTGGAATTATATATGTGTAGCATATGCACGATCATTCGATTTACGACCTCGGTTTGGCCATCTGTCTGGGGGTGGAAGGATGTGGATTTGGTGAGCTTGGTGTCCAGCAGTGACCATAGGCTCGAACAAAATCTGCTGAGAAATCTAATGTCCCGATCTTAGACAATGGTTTGTGGGATTCCAAAATGTACCCAGACTCGTTCAAAGAAGATATTGGTAATGGCCTCTGTTGTGATTCTCTTCTTGCAAGCGGCCATAATGGCCATCTTAGAAATGCGATCAACAATCACAAAAACACAGTCATTTCCCCACTTGGTGGACGGGAGGCCCGACATGTAGTCCATTGAGATGGATTCCCATGGCCTGCCAAGAGTAGGAAGAGGAGTGTACATGCCATGTTTCTAAGTGGTCGGTTTGCAATAGCGCAGGCAGTGCATGACTCGATATACTTTTTGACCTCCTGTCGAAGTTTCAGCCAGTAGAAATAGTTTCTGCAACATTGTCATTGTCTTTTCGACGCTGAAGTGTCTTGCCACCCGAATGTAGCGGGCTTCCCATATCAGCTTCACTTGCTTTCTTGATGGAACACAGATATGGCCTAGAAAACACAACAACCCATCCTAAAGATGGAAGTTAGCGGCAACTTCATTTGCGCCCAACATTTGGTAGGTGTTGGTGAAGTCCAGGTCCATCTCATAGAGTTAGGGACATCTAGAGGTCTCATGGCTGTAAGAGTCTAGCACCATGGTGAGTGCCACGACTGGTAGTTTACTGAGGAAATCATCGACGCGTTTGGTGCTTCCTTTTTTATACTTGATGTTGAGGTGGAATTTCTTCAAGTATGTGGACCGCTTATGATGGCAATCATTCTGCAATTTTCCTTGTGTCTACATGAATTGTAGTGGCTATTGATTAGTGTGGCTGATTGTCTCCTTCACAAGAATGTAATGTCTCCACTAGCAACAGGCTTGCACAATGGAGTACATTTCTTTGTCATAATTAGGGTACTTACAGAAAACATATGATAGTGTCTCACTATGATAGGCCATAGGGTGGCCGTGCTGAGTGAGAACAACGCCCACATCATAGTCTGAAGAATTTGTCTCAATCAAAGGGTTGTTGCAGGTTCAAGAGTGAAATTACTGTGGTTTAGCATAAGCGTTGATTCAAATCATTGAATGCTTGTTGTTGGGACCAGTCCCACACAAATGTTTCCTTACCACCACTCTTGGTTACTTGGTCGAGGGCCCATGCAATATGGGAGAATCCCAACACGAACCTGGGTAGAAATTGGAAAGGCCCAAGAAACTCTGAAGCTCAGTGAGTGTGGTTGAGGCTGCTCAGTCATGGATGAATTGGATCTTGGTTGGTTCCACATGTACACCATGTTGATCAACAATGTGTCCCAGGTAATTGACCTTGTCCATGCCGAAGGTGAATTTTTCCAAGTTGGCGTATAGCTTGTGCTGTCACAGGGTGTGCAGAACCTGCTGAATATGCTGCAAGTGTTCTGCCCAAGTCTTGTTGTAAATGAGGATGTCATCCAGATACACCACTACAAAATTATTGGTGAATGGTTGCAGGATATTGTCCATCATCCTCATGAAAGTGGCTGGAGAATTTGTCAAACCAAAGGGCATGACCAACCATTAAAAAATACCTTCTTTTGACTTGAAGGTAGTCTTCCATACATCTGTCTGTTCTATTGGGACCTGGTGGTAGCCAGACTTCATATCAATCTTACTGAAGTATTTGTCCCTCGTGAGTTGATCAAGGAGGTCTTTGATTCGTGGAATCGGGTACCGATTTCAAACTGTGATTTTATTCATGGCCCGATAATCAATGTAGAGTCGCCAGGTTCCATCTTTCTTCTGTACCAGCATGATTGGGCTCTTTCAAGGTGATGATATGGGATGGAAGTGCCCCTTGTGGAGAAGTTCTTGGATCTCCCTCTTGATCTCCTCATTCTCTAACAAAGAGAGGCGGTAGACTGGCCCATTGGGAAGCGATGCGTCGAGGGTCAGATCGATGGGTTTCTTGACCTGGTAGTGCAGAGGTACCCCGATAGGTGAGGAGAAGATATCTGAGTATTATTCCATGAACTTATCCACTTGCTTCTGTTGTGTGGAGAGGTCTATTGCGAAGACCCTAGATGTGGCTGCGATCTTTCGCTCATTCTGAGAGAGAATCACGAAGAAGACAAACTTCCTCGTCTAAGAGATGACCTTCCTGCATTTCTTGGCAGAGATCAAGGAAATAACACTAGGTGGGACTGCCTCAGGTATCGTGTACAATTTCTTGTTCAAAGTAATAATAACACTACAAGGCTTAGACTCATATACAACATGGTGTTTCCATAAATATGGTTGGCCCAAAATAACATTACAAACTTTGAGAGGGGAAACACCACACAATACCTCATCTTTGAAGGGCTTGATGTCATATGATAGGTGACATTGTTGGTTGACGTGGATGTCGCTTCCTTGGTGGAGCCATATGATGGTGTAGGGGTGCAGGTGCGACATTGTTGGCAGGGTGAGTCACTTGACAATATCTGCTGAGATGAGGTTCTTTTGGCTACGGCTATCAACGATGAAGTGAAACGAGGTACCCTTCATCCACATATGTGAATGAAAATGCACTTGCCTTCCTCTGGATCATCTGGTTCACCGGGCTAGAGCTTGGTGGTAGCAACGATAGCACTGGGTTCTGTGTCAATGATCTGTCTCCCCCTTTCTGGTTTTGACTCAGATTCGTAACTTTCATCTAATTCAAAGGCTTTCACCTTAGCCAACAACAACTTCTTTGAGCAACAATCATCGGTGTTATGTCAGGGGCTCTTATGGAAGTCGCACCACTTCCGGGTATCTTTCTTTGTCTTTCTGGTATCTGTCTTTGCTTGTGGTTTGGAATAGTTTTTCTGAGGCGGTCCGTCTTTGCTTTGTATTTTTTTCTATGGGTTGGGGCCTCCCTTTCTTAGCTTTTGTTGTGAGGGGTTCCCAGGCCCAAATTTCTGCGTCTTTTGTTTGAGCTTCTGCTCAATTTTGACGACATATTAGTAGGTCGGGCCCAAGGATGAGATGTCTAGAAAATCCATTTCAGCCTGGATGTATCTATGAAGACCGTCACGATACTTGAGCACCATATGTCGCTTCGAATATTTGATACCCAACTTGGTGTGCAAGATATGGAAGATATGTGTGAACTCGGGCACTGCTTGGTCGCTTTCCTGCCATAGTGTGGTTGATTTTGTGTACAGGTCGTCATAACTTCCAACAGGGTAGTATTTTTCCTTAATATCATCCCTAAAGAACTCCTAGGTGACTGCGACTGTAAATAATGAGGGTTCCTCTATTTCCTTCTGCTCACAGAAAGTTTCCCACCAATCTTTGACATGGGTAACGACTTTGAGGAGCGCAAAAGTAATATTTTCTCTATTCGAGAATTTATGGACAAAGAAATGCCCTTCTAGCATATTCAAACATTTTTATACAACATTTGTGTCTATCTAAACTTCAAATATAGGAATATTGAAGTTGATTTGTACCTTGAAGGGGGTGATGCCTCCGTTTGAGGAAGATGCGTTGCTTGTTCATAGTCGCCAAAGGATTTTCACAAAACTATCCATCATCTTGTTCCTCTGTTGCATGAGGACTTCCTTGAGCAACATTTTGAAGGGATCTCATGTCCCTTCATCTTTCTTTTCTCTCACCATTAAAGGTTTCTTGGGCATGTGAGAGTTTTTGTCTTCAAGAGAAACAAGCTCGAGACCCAATTATTTGTACCCTGACCTCGTTGGGGACATGCATTAAGAATGACAAGGAGCAGAACGCTCTGATACCATTGATCCATATTTTATGAGTAGAATGAAATGAATATAGATTATTATCAAAAGATGTTTAACAAAAAATAACAGATATATGGTAAAACTGGTTTCTATTCAATAAGGAAATAAGCTTAAACTGTAAAATGGAGTGGAAAACAAGCTTGCTAGAATGGTGGTGGCTTATCTCTGAGAAGATATGTGACGACTGCGCTCATTCACAAGAAGATGATTACCATGAGGCTCTGAAGTCCTTTTTATAATAAACAGGAATGTCAAAAACTCTAGAAATCCAAAAACCTAACCCTAGGAGATGAAGCACCAAAAGTCATGTGGGCCCCGTTTGGGTAAGTTGGTACATCAACTTCCCAGGTTCGTAACTTTTTCATATGATCTTTGTTTTAGGCGCACGTTAGCCTATTGGAAAGGTCTATCCGAGGACTACACATGTTGTCCTTAGAATCTAATTTCGTTTACAATTTAATTGTGGTGAGCCGTAAAAATGTTGTTTAGGGCCTCAAAATGACCCTGGAAGTCAGGGACCCAAAAACTAGGAAAAAACTTCTACACTGGAAAACTGCCAAAATGAGCCAGTTGGAATAGGTGGGAGGCCATTGACATCCATATGGATCAACACTGGGTCATCAGATTGAAGATTGAGATGCATAATAGAAAATACTAATAACTAAAGGTGCAAAGCAAGGATGATCAAGGTGAAGAAGGTTATGTAGGAAGCTCATAGAGAAATCCCCTAGAGCAAAGATGATATGGGTAGCTAGGGAAAAAAATTTCAGAAGAATAAAATTTCAATAGGCCTTAAGGGGAACATAGGTGTGGGATTTGCTCCACATATATGTGTGTGCATGTAGTGCTATGTATATCCTTGATGTTCAACCACTATGTTTGAGTGCTCCCATGGCTACCTTGAGGAGATAAATAAATGCCATTGGACGAGTCTTAAGGAAGATGGAGGTGGGCTCTGATCCATTTATGCCTAAGCATGAGCATTATTATGCATGCCTCACACTTTCGACCACAACCAAATTACTAATTACTATATATAAACATTTTAAATAACATTTTCAAATATACATCATGATAGATAAATAACAACCTCCAACAAATTGTATTGATTCTCTCCAAATGTGAATCCCTTGGCATGAAAGATGCATAAATTTAAACTTAAAAGAGAAACTTGAGGCAACTCAAACAAGGTAAAACTAAGAGGTGTTTACAAAGGCCGAGGAAAATTTTATCTATGTATCGAGCATTACAATAGTGAAAATCGTAACTATTAAGGTTACTACATATATAATGGATTCACTTTTAAAGGGTACTTAAAATTAATTATCAACCTTCTAGTGAAGTAGAAAAGCAATTTTTCATATAACTTTACATAATAATTTAGTGGTAAATGAAACAAGTGAAGTTTTTCATAGTACTTTACATAATAATTAAGTGGTAAATGAAATAGGTAATTAAAATATGGGGGAGTTAAAAGAAATGTAGGTTCAAATTTGTAAGATATCATAATGCACAACAAATTTAATGAAGGTATAATTAAAATCAAAATATTTAAAAATTATGAAGAAAACAATTTCATTCTCAAAATAAGGGATATTTTTATTTTGTTACTCAAAAAATTACAATCACAAAGTTAACACTAGGATTACTCGTATTCATGTCTCATGAATCATATACATCGGAAAATTTTCCACAAAATTCGTCCTCCAACCAAGAACCTCTTTCATATTAGGATTCTCAAATTTATATAGAAACTTAAAATAATTTGTTATCCAACTACTACAATTAATAGTTGAAATTTTGTATGCTTCATATATGTACACTTGAGAAAGACATGGATTCCACATAGTGACCTCGTGATTGGCCTTGATACATTTCACTCATGTAACTTCAAGGCAATTGCCTTGAAGGGTCTTGAGTTTTCATATGGATCATTGATATTTCCGATTGAATGGTGGTTGGGAGTTCTCACTGAGGATCTTACATGACTATTAAATAATTTCAAACATCAATGTTGAGTGTTGATATTATTTCTTTGTGAACCAATTTCCTTGTGTATTAAATAAATGAAGAAATTTGAAAATAAAAATAATATTTAAATAGTTAATAATGGTTAGATCCATCTTAACTCAAAATCTATCATGTGTCGAGACACATCAAATTCCTTGAGATGCAATTTTTTAGAGTGCAAAACTTGAATAAATGTTTGCATCTTGAATAATTTGATGCCACTCAGTGCATGATAGATCCAGAGCTAAGATGGATTTAGGCTAACTCTTTATATGTGTGTGTGGGCCACTAAAGGAATTGGAAGGAATTGCACATCTCCCTCATACTCAACCCACCATTCAAATGCTTTAATCATAAGATTTTTTTTACTATCAATTGTTATATATATATAAAGATGATATTGCAATATTTACTTGTTACTATTATTTTTTTAAAAGCATTGAAGGAAATACACACGTCTCGCTCAT
>JASDQU010309254.1:228814-243577 GCA_032191745.1 Picea mariana
TGGCTCCAGAACTTCTTAGGATCCAACTTGTATAGTTGTGAAAGTTGCTCTTTCCTTTTATTGATATAGTATATTTTTTTCCTTTTAATTAGGGCTTTGTACGTATTGATCTTATCGAGTTTTAAGGGCTCATTAGAAGCATCCCTAATGGTTTTCCTAGAAATTTTACATTCTTTATCATACCAAGGGTTGGTCATTCTATTATTCTTTTTATAGGACACCTCGAAAGAGAACTTGTTAATAGAAGTGGAAAGGGTAGTTCTAAAATTATATATATATATATATATATAAACCCCTAACTACACTTTATTTGTGCAAAAAAATTACATATACAAAATATCGTGCAATTTTATTTTTAAATTTTTAATATTGGACAATTTTTTTTATATTTTATTTTATTAATAATTTTTTAGGAAAATTTTATGATAAATTTGTTAGTATAAATTAATACTTATTATTTAGAGGATTTAGTATAAATTATAAATTAAATAATTAATTTATAATAATAATTATAAATTTTAATAATAAAATTAATAATCATTACATCACAATAATAAAATAATTGAATAAATGGAAAATATAATATGTGTATATTCATGTATAAAGATCCCATGTTGTGGTATGTTGGTTATGTTTCTCTTTCTCTTCTTGGGCTTACCCAATTTCGGATCTCAACAGGTTTCCAACAAAACCCTCTAAAACCATCGGCCCTCCTGGTGAACCAAAAGGCGACACAACGCACATAGTGCAGTGTGTAGTCTCACCCGAGATAGCTTTATGTGGGACTTCAATGCTCAAGTGCTTGAAATCTAGGAATAAGTGGAGATCTCAGAGTGTATTTTATCTTCTTCATGCATTACTCTGGTTATTCATTCAATAGTCCTAGAATTCATTCATCTTTAGGCTCATTCATGCATTCTAATACATCTAGTTAATAATTCATTCATAAGATAACCATTAACATGAAGTAAGAATTCAATAAACATCACCAATAACACATATTTTACCGTGGTTCACCCCCTCTTGGGATACATCCACAAAGATTTGGCTTCTTTGCTCTTTTATTTAGTCTACTGCAAAATCTAGTGTTACGCGCATTACATCTTCCATCATACAATCATGAGGATGTTCAAGAACCTCTGTGAGGTGGACTAGATCGCACCAGGCTCCTCAGCCTGTGACCTAACCCTCAAAATCTAACTTACTTGACTCTCCTACTACCTTATTACAATCATAATAACCATCATCAATTCACCGAACTTCTTCAACAACGATCTTACAACTATTGAACCCCTAACCTAGACCTCCTAGGTTCTTATTTATACTATTTTTCAGGCTTATAGTTGTTACAATATTTGTCAAAAACCCTAACCCTATCATGGTTAGGATTTTCTGCATGTGCGCCACATTGTTTTTCCTCTTGCACACTGTTTTTCCTTCTATTTTTTGCATGTTGTTTTCTTGCCCTTGATTGCGCGCACTCCAAAATTAGGTCTTTCCCAAAATAAACATTTTCTCCAAAAATATGCCTGCGCCAAAAATAGTCTTTCTTCTCAAAATAGACCTGCACCCAACATTCCCCCAACACTGACATGTGGCTTGTCCCGAGCCACTCAGGTGGTGCGTGCTCCCTAAATTTCCATGTCCAAACCGTGGAACTTTTCTGCTAGTTCCTTTCCTTTTTCTCTCATCTGCATAGCTTTTCATCTTAGCGCCTCTACTATCTACGTTTCTATCTCCTCGTGCATTAATTTTGCGCTCTCTTTTTGTGCATGTGCTCTATATTTCTTCTATTCCTCCAACTGCGCAATCATTTGTGTTGATTGTTCTTGCAGGGGTTCCAATTCAACTTGTATTTCATGTTTCTGTGTCTGCATTGTTTTCAACTCTGTTTGCAGACTCTTCATCTCTTGGGTTCCCTTCAAGCGCTCCATGATGGTCATTATTTTTTGTCGTTGCTTTAGCTCTTGTATGGCAACGCTGATTCTCTCCTCTTTATGGTCCCACTATTGGACCTTTTCATCTTCTTCAAGCATAGTCCATATCTGTGTTGTTCTGTTAAACAAATATTCTACTTCCTTGGATTATTTCTCCATTTCAGCGATCTGGAGTGCAGATTGTTGTTCTCTCTGAGATCCTCAATTTCCTGCTTGTATTTGTCAATTGTTTTTGAGATCATGTTGATCTTCTCCTTTGCACTCCTCTCTGGTGCTTGCGAGTTGCCTGGGATGCGATTATAAGCCGCTACTAATCCATGTTCTAATTTATTTGCGCGTTCTTTCTCCTCCTCTTTCTCTGTGGCCAATTGGTCACATGTGATTTGTATCATTTCAACAACCCCTCTACCCACCTCCAAGTTTGTTGCATCTACGCGGGCCCTGGACTACACTTCTTGCATGACATTGGCATGTATTCCATATAGTGCCTTGGTGGGTATTTGTGCCATGACAACTTCCAATTGTTCCACGTCCCCCAAGGGTTTATGCGCAGTCTCCTGATCCAATCTGATCATTTGATGTGTGAACTTAAATGTCTCCCTGTCCTGGACTACGAACTGCATTGTCTCCTCTCCTTCTTTTTGCGTAGGTGGTTGTTGTGTATTTCCATGTTGTTGCGTTGTGGCCTGTGGTCCTACTTGGATATGTAGTTGTTGTAGATTCTCATGGACCTATATAAGCTTTTCCATGATCTCTTCCTATCGCACTTCTACAATGCGGACCACTTATTCCCCCCCATCTTGGAACTTATCGACGACTAACTCTGCATCATCCTCTGTCAAGGTGATCACTAGGTCTTTTGTGTCATACTTCATTTTCTTGCGCACCTCTTTTTCCTCCACATGATTCCTTATTGTCTGTGAGGGCTACGCCCCACTTATCGTACCCTGGGTCCTTTCTTCTCTAGCCCGTGAAGTATCCTTCTTTTCGTTTGTGGTTGGCTACCTATACTCCTTGGTCGTTTCGGTATTGCGCTTCTTCAGATTGGATGATTCCGCGTTGTAGTCATTCTAATATTATAGGTCGGGTTGTTTTTTCTCGCTGAAGAGCCCGCTTCAGCCTTGTCCTTAGGCCTGGAGGATTGCATCATGATTTTTCTCGTTGCTGGTTTTTTTACTAGCAGCTGCCACTATGCAGGTCAATATTTAATTTTCCAGTCCACTTCCTCTTTGGTGACGCAGTACTACATTTCTATCCATGCCTTCATTGGATCCCTTGCGGCTTGGATCCACGTGTGGTTCTTGGATGCCTTGAACTTGGATATCCCTTCTATCTCCTGAACTACCTCCATAGGTACATGCCACAGATTAGCTATGCATTATTGTATCTCTTCTAGCAGCATTGCAAAAATTGTGTTGTTTTCTTATTGTGTTTTGTTATCTTTGGCCTGCGCGAGGGACTCATATCTGGTCGCATAACATTTAATTTTCCTATCCAGGAAATCTAAGAACCTTGGATCCTGCCACCCTGCCAAATCTATAAGGATGATCAACCGGGAGTAATGGAACTCAGTTCCATTGTCTTGTGCATCTCTACAATCTATTAAAAACTAGTTCAACAGGTATGGTGTCTAGTTAAACAATTACCCCTTTCGCGCACTGCATGGCTATTGCAATAATGCCTATTGGCGCTTCTTCTTTGCAACATTTCCTCAATAGTTTGTAAGCCATAAGATTGTTGGAAAAACTTGTCGCATTGTCGTTGATATCCTTGATTACAATACCCCTATTATCCTGATTGGCGCCAAACTACGCTTTAACTAGTTCTGCGATTTATTTCTTGCATGCCTTTTTATCCAAGTATTCCTTTGGTTGCACATCGAATGTAGGGAGTGCTGTGATTTTGGAAATTGGTGCCACATCTATCTATATCGGCATATCCATCCATATTATGCCTCCGTGTACGCGAGCGACTAGTTATTTAACATAGAGCTCGACGTTCTTACCGCACTCGAAATGCGGTATATCCAACAGGTTCATGATGTTTGAGTTATACAACCCCGTTATCCACTATGCGGGATCCATTATTGGTTTACTAAGGGGTCCAAATTCCCCTATGTTTATTAAATAAGTATCCTTGACCAAATTTGAGAATTTGGCCGCATGGCACACATCATGGTCTACGCACTTGAGTTTTGATACCTTTCCCAACATATCATCCATAGTAATCACTGCGTTTGGGAGATATGGGAGTGTAACATCCATGACGTCTTGCACATTTATTTTATGTACCGCAGTAGATGGACCTTCCTCTGTTGTGTCTGTATCCTCTTCTTCCATTTCAAAAACCGATCAGTCGGTGATATCTTCAACCAACACTTCCTCGCATTCATGGGACTGCCATGGTCCCATTGTTTCATTGGGCTTCACAAACATCTCAGGATTAGGGTTTAGAATACCATTCCGGGCCCCAAAGCTCTTCCATATTTCCCCTTGTTGTGATTTTGATGTTTCCTCTTCGACTTGTGTCAGGCTGGTTGATTATGTTTCCGAGGTGGTAGCATCTTCTAGCTTGACCACATTCTTAGGCTGTGACATTCTTTCCTTACGCCTTTGTCCCTGTCCAGTAACCCAGATGTACTGGCCTGGCACGCCGAACTTTAGTGGGGTCATCCTCTCTCAAATTCACAGACTTTCTTTATTCTACATAAAATGATAGCTAAGGCACACACTCTGTTTCTCACTTTGTGCTCAAAAGTTGCTAAGTGTTGAATAAACACCTTCTTTTCACCTTTTATAGACCCGATCATATTTATTTTTCACTTTTCACGTGCATTTGTATTAAGTGTAATTTTTCCTGCGTGCTGTCTTCTGATGTTTGTCATGGTAATTTATGCACACAACTTTTATGGTTCAGTCAACTTCTGCATCTTTTTGTGTTTTTCTTCCATTTTCCATTTTCTATTTTTGTATTTTTTTTTTCTTCTTTTTCTCCTTTTTATTTCTTTTTATAATTTTTATGTCCTAACCTTTGCTATAGTACACTATATACATGTCTTTCTCACTGCAATGTGACTTTTAAGGGTAAGTAGGTCCACTATCCATGTACTATTTCAGTCAACTATCGTTGATCATTCCTTTGAGTTTCGTTCCTCCCAAATCCTTTAGTTGCACAGATCCCCCATATGTGACAATATTTACTTCATATGGCCCTATCCATTTAATTCTAAACTTACTAGGATGTTGAAAACTTTTACTGTCATAGAGAAGGAATATGTCCTCCTCCTTTAAACTCTTCTTCTTAATATGTCTATCATGCCAAGATTTATCTCTTGATTTTTGTACTTCCTGGTGAAATCCTGCCAGAATCATGTTCTCTTCCATTTCCATTAGTTGAATTAACCTCTCCTGTATTGTGCCTCTTTCTATCATGTTGGTAATTGTTTCTATGCATAGACTTGGTACCATAAATTCTAATGGTACTACTGCTTCCTTCCCATACACCAATTTGAATGGTGTATGTCCTGTCAACTTCTTACATGTGGTCCTATATGCCCATAGTATTGCTGGTATTTTCAAGTCCCAATCATCCCTGTTGACATTGTAGAACTTTGTCAGAGCATTTTCCAAGATCTTATTGAAGGATTCTATTGTTCCATTTTCTTGAGTATGATATGGTTTACTCTTTTGGTGATAGAATTCAAACTCCTCGGTCATATCCCTTATGGTATTGTTGATAAAGTGAGTGCCTTGGTCACTCATCAAAATCCTTGGACATCCAAATTTGGTGATCACCTACTCAAACAGGAAGTGTGTTGTTGTCTCTGCACTACAGTCTTTGATTGGTGTTGATTTTCCCATCTTATTAAGTATTCATTTGTAGTAATGATATATCTATCTCCTCATCTTTTTGCTGGTGGATTGATTGGTCCAACAAAGTCTATTGCCCATTTGTCAAATACCTACAAAGTTACTTTTGGTCTTAGATGCATCTCATCCCTTCTTTTGGGTTTGCCAACCCTCTGACAAACATCACATTTTTGGAAATATTCCTTGGAATCTTTATGGACTGCTGGCCACCATAATCCTACGCTCAATACCTTCTAGACAATATCTTTTCCTGCATAGTTTCCTCCAATGATACCTTCATGAGATTCTACCAAAATTCTAGGCCTTTCATGTTCTAATACACACCTTCTCAAAATGTTATCTACACCCATCTTGTATAAGTTTCCTGCAATAAGTTGATATTATGCATCTCTAACTACCATATTTTTTTGATGCACAGTGCTAAACTTCTATGGCACAATCCATGTACTTAAGTATTCAATAATATCAACAAAGTATTCATCAACTACATGTACTGAAAATAGTTGCACATCAGGGAAGTTGTCTTCCAAGTTGGTAGTTTATTCTCCATTAGTTACCCTTGATAGGTGATCAGGTCATGCATTCAACTTCTCTGGTTTGAATACCACTTTGAAATCAAATTCTTGGAATAACAATATAAATCTACAGATCCTCCCCCCCAACACTGGCTTGTTGAATATATATTTGAGGGCAGAATGGTCTGTGAACATTTTAAAGTATTTCCCCACCAAGTAGTGTTTGAACTTCTGAAATGCATATACCATGGCTAGGCCTTCTCTTTATGTGGTTTTGTAATTCTACTCTGATTCTGAAAATTTTATGCTTGCAAAGTCTATAGGATGGTCTAAGTCCCTTGCTCTTGGTTGTGACAACATTGCTCCAAGTGATATGTTTGATGCATCTGCATGCACATGAAATGTATTTTCCCAATCTGAAAATACTAGGATAGGTGTTGTGACCGTCTTTTCTTTTAAGGTGTCCAACCCTTGTTGATAGTCCTCATTCCACTGAAATTCGATACCCTTCTTTAACAATTTCTCCATTGGCGCAGTAATCTACCCATAACCCTTTATAAATTTCACGTAATAGCTTGTATGTCCCACTGTTTCTCTCAACTGGCGCACTGACTTTGGTGGTGGTAATTTTGTTAGAAAAATAGGACAGTGGAGCAATAAAATAAAACAAATGCGAAAACAAAACACAGAAGATGCACAATACAATAGAGACACATATTTACGTGGTTCACCCAGTGTGGGCTACGTCCACTATAGAAATTGCTAGGTCCTTCCTTTATTATTATCCAACATATGAAGGGATACAACCTACAACAAACCTGTTGTAACTTCCTCTTCTTTCTCTCACAGTCTCCTATCTCAAAATACAATATTGACCATCAACCATAACTGCAATACATTTCCCTCATAAAAGAGGGTTTCCTTTTAGGGAAAAAAACCTAACATAATCTCTACCATTAGATCTGTGACCTTATAATGAACGGTCTAAATTTACAATGAAATTACAATATACATTTACAAGGCAATTTTTCCTTCGGGGGACGCTGCCCTCGAACCCCTGTTGGGGGCCCACTTGCCCCCAGACCCCCCAGCCGGGGGGATAGCCCCCCCAGACCCCGCAGAGGGTGTACCCCCTCTACACTCCCCCACGTGGAAGAGTGTGCATACTTCTAGGATGTAAATACTTTGTGGGGTATAAACATGGCTGAAAGCAAGGACCTCTGAATCAGGAAGATAATCAGGCTCCACAACCAACAAATTTTACAATGACTACAATCTTAGTAGGATCCACTAATAAACCTTGTTTACACACTATATGTCCCAACAATATTGCAAAAGGTGTCCCAAAAATGCATTTCTTGATGTTCAATGAGATCTGACATTGAATGCATCTTTCCAACATGAATCTTAACACTTCTACATGGTCTTTTAACAGACTATATACAATCCAGTCATCCAGATATACTTCTAGAAACTGATGTATGAATTCCTTAAAAGAAGCTATGACTGTATATTGGTAGGATCCCCATTTTGTAGCAAAAGTAGTCTTGTACATGTACTATGGAGCTATTTTGATCTAATGGTAGCATGAGAATCCATATGGACTCCCACATTCTCTAATACCTCCTCTGTAAAATGGGTAGGAAAAGGCTCATGTAAGAAAGCATCATTAAGTTTTCTCAAATCTACACAAATCCTTATCCCCCCCTTATTTCTTCTCTTGGACTACCATAGGACTTATCCATTCAGATTCCCCTACAAGTTCTATGATACCAACTTCCAACATTCTTTCAATTTCTTCTTTCACTTTCTTCTTATATACTAGATTCAGTCTGTAAGGTCTCTGCCTGACAGGTCTTGCTTCAGGTTTGAGAGGTATTTTCATCTCTCCAAGCTCTCCTACTATACTTTTCATCTCTGTAAAGTTCGTTGGAAACATGTCATTGTATTCACACAATAACTCTGTTATTCTTTCTATTGTTTTTTCATCCCAATAGTCTCCAATACTTTCCATTTTAGGATTGTCAATTGTCCCAATGTTGACTTTCTTAACTTTGATTGGTGCACCAAATACTTCTGACTCCAGAGATGGACCCTCCACCTCTCTTTCTCCTTCAATTTATGTAATTTGAATGTTGCATGAATCATCCTCATTTGGTTCTTCCTCTTCAACATGATAGCATGAAAGTAGTTCTTTGACTGAGTATTGTCTATTCTGTTGTTGGTATTCTATCATGAGTTCAACTCTAGTTCATCAATAGATATCATTTCCTGTATCAGCTTCAACGAAGAATCAATGATGGGGTTCTCATGTTCAAATGAGAAAGTTACTACAAAGTTCTGTTGTAATGATGGCCATTATGTAGTGCCTCTGTGCATCTCCTAGTCTATATACCAGTTCCCTGGAATTCCTTCCAATGTATGGATAACGTGATGAGGCCATTCCTCTGGTGGTGTGATCCTCCATTGTGTTATGCACTTCTCTAAGTGTTCAACTGGTGTTCCATGTCCATCATACCCCTGCATTTTATTGCTACCCTATTTGTAATATCCCTTGGCTGGACCCAATTGTAAATGTAATATAAATGTACTTAAGTTGGTGAGATGTTTTGACCTCATTTGGTAATGCGCGTCATGTGGCGTAGTGCGTGCATTAACTGCACAATAAAATGATGTAATATGCACATTCCAGGATACTGCGAGCAGTAACTAAGGTGTGCGCAGTATGGAGGACAACGAGCCTCGTGTATATGATATGTGTTATAGGTTGGTGAGCCAGTTATTATAAGTTGGGATGCTTACGTTTTGGTATTAGGCCGGAACGCCTAGATGTCAAAGGGAAATGCACCTACTTTGTACATGACTCATGATTAATATAAAATACATCGTTGCACGCAAACTGACCATGATAAAATATATGGGGGATTGAACTTCACCAGTTAGGGAAACAGAGGGCCAAAAGTCAAGGGAATATTATATTAATATTTCCTAAAACATAACATATGGATAATTATTTTATCCTAAGTTCTAAAGTTGAGGACAAGTGGACCAAAGTAACTTCCGATATGACAAGTGTCAAGTTGGGGACATGCATTCATATCATGGGGGACTTAGCTCATTTGGTGACTTTTCACGGGATACCTTACCAACAACCTAACCATCATTCTCACCATCACTTTCACGAAGAGTTCACAATGATTCCTTTCCACACTCAGTTATCCAGTCAATGATTCCATGACCATTTTCACTCATGCATTCTGTTATCCTTGAGACAAACATTTCACCATTCCAGAGCTTGTTCCCATAGCCCTTTTCGGTTGGTGTACCTGGTTAGCTTGGAGCAGGATTGAAGAAGTGGGTTGTCAGGCCCGTGAGCAATTCTCCGAGCCAGAGAATTGTTGGGGATTGATTCCTGAAGGTGATAAACTACAACTACAATGCTTTGAGACTTCCAGTCCGACTTGTTGCTGAAGCCCTGGAAGGAAAGTGGGGCAGCCGAGGGAATGTTGAGCAGAGAAGGGGCACACTTCCTTAGGTGGGACAAGCATGTGGGGAATGAGAGGCTGTAGGCTATTAGTTGAGTGAGCACCTGAGACAGATTATTTCCTGTTGTCCATGAGCCTTATCCTGGATAGGAACCCTTTACCCTAGGTGGAGTTCAGTCCCAGCTTGAGGGTGACTCACTGTTGAGAGTGATGAACAATGTAGTCTATGGATGGGAGGGTTGTGGATGGTCTGTATGCAGTTGGTGAGAATCTTTCTAAGATAAGTACCATTTGTATGATAAAATGATATGCTGCTTTGTTATTTACATGCCTATGTTACGATTTATCATATATGTGATTATAATTGTCTGTATGTTTATGGGTAATTCCCTATAAATGTTGCATATCTGTAGTTACTGTTATTTCAGTACAAAAGTCATATGTTACAGAAAGTAATTGTTTGTTTATGTTTATATGTAAAGCTTCCACAAGAGTGTTGTATGTATATGTTTTAGTTGCATGCAGTTTAAAGAGTAAATTTATGTGGCATAGCTCAGTTGACTACTGGGTATGTTACCGTATGTTCTGCAGTAAGGGAACGAAAGTGTTCCCTAGAGTAGCATGGTTCAATCTGTTAAGGCTGGGAATGTTACCGACTGGTGTTAAAGCATGAGTGGTTTCTCTGGAGTGGCGTACCTTGGCCTGCGGGTGGCCAGGGTAATGTTACAAATTGTTATCAGAGCTTCAATTCAACACTGAGCTTGGATGGGCCAGAGGGGTTCAGTTGAAGTGAATATTCATAGAAGAGTAAATTTGAGGTGACCAAAATTGGAGTCACAAAGTGTCCATGGAAAAGGTTGGTGTGCTGGCGTGCGTGGTAAATTTTGGCACCGCGCGGGAAAACATTGGCGTGCTAGTGTGCGCGGTAAATTGTGGTGTTGCATGGAAGATCATTATGTCCGTATGCACGCACTGAATTTATCCTTGCGTGGTGAGCACACACATAGTAATGTGCACATGGGGTGCGCAAGTATTTCTTAACGCATAAGAGTTTTGTTGGTACGTGCATAAGTATTAGTATAAGTTGTTTCACGACGATGTATTCAGTAGTGTGCACAGATAATTTGGCACGATGGAATATGTTAAAATTGACATGGTGCATGCATATGATGAAATGCATGTAGAATATTGGTGCATGGTACCAAAACTGTGCGCAGTGGATATTGGCACACAACGCAAGAGTAGTGCGCGTAAGTTGTCGGTGCGACGAAGAAGAAATGCACAATAGATTTAGGTGCATGAAAAAGCGTTTTACCTTGTGATATTGCTATGCATGATAAATATAAATGAACAGGTCAAAGTTTAGTGCACGCGAATTCACTTGGAAGGCGATGAGTCAGAGTTTAAATTGCATAATAATAAAAGAAAAAGAAACACACAACCGCATCGAAGCATTAATTAAAAAGAATTTCGAGTTTTAATTTCCTTCGATTTAGACAGATGAAAATAAAATATAAGATTACAAGAAAAAATTATTATAAAACAAAACAAGATTCATAACATCACCAGATAGAAATTGAAATAAAATAGTCTAAAATCCATTTTTGTATTTATATAATCGTATTAATCACAAAATTAAAAAAGGGGGATGACAACAGTTAGCTTGTTGTGAAAAGGGTCATTTAAAGAACATGCCTATCATCTCTGGTACTCTTTACCTCCACTACCGGCTGTTCAAAATTCACTGAGACATGCTTATTTTAATTGAAGACTTACTTCAGCTTAGCGATCTCCGCTTTTAAGGAAGAATCTAACCAGACCAGTTGATTCTCTCCAACACTTTTGACCGCTTCAGTCATAGATTCATCCTTCTTCTGCCGCTTGCTCCTTTTCTTCTTAGCAGCTGGCCTATTGATGACTAAATCCTTTGTAGTGGGATTCATCCTAGCTTCCAACCACGAGTCTATAGCCGGCTCTGTGTGAAACTTAGTTGCTAGAATGTGTGCAAGGACCCTTTCCTCCTTATTCGTAGGAAATTCTAGCATGTTGCTGGAATAACCAGTCTCACTCGATTCAGCCTTGTCCATGTATCTCAGGTTGTGGATACTGAAAGGTTTTTTTATAGAGAGAAGAAAGTCGAGTAGTTTGGAGATTAATTCGGTTATGGATATACACATATCTTCATACTTGGGGAGTGGTAATTATATAATTCCATTTATGAAGCACAGACAAATTACGTATAAGAGCGTTGGGTTGCCATGCTCGGACAATCCATTTTGAATGATTATCTCTTGAGTTCGTTACATGGCGGCGTTCAGTTGACGTCACATGGCTGCAAAGTAATGAATGAGTGAAGCAGGGTTATCTGACTAAGTCATCGCCCACTCCACGAGTGGTGGATTTGACATGTTGAGACACGTGATACCGCGTCTTGGTGAAAGTGGTTTCGGAAAACCACCTTCTTGTACAAGTGTATCTCTTAAGGCATTGCGCGACTGTGTTTTCGAGACTTGGGTCTTATCTAGAATTGTCGTGGTGATAACACCAGAAAATTGGGAAAGATAATTCTGATGTGTATATTGGACCAAAATGGTGCATTTTCTCATTAATTGTTGAATTGTTAGCTTGATGAGTTTCGATGGTTGCACGTTTTGCAGAATTAACAACAAATCGATGAGATCAGACCAGTGCGGAGTCCATAGGAATGGAAGAGGCACATGGGAATTATAGTCAGCAAGATGAGAGCAGAGGGATGGATGCCCATTTGGGCATGGAAGGAACGAACTCCAATGGACATGGAGAAGAAAGGAATGAAGATATGAATATGGATGAGACCATTAAGAATTTGCAGAAGGATGTCCAAATCCATAAAGATGATAATGAAAGGCTTATGAAAGCCAATGAGTAGTAAGATGACTTCAACATGAAGCTATTGTAGGGTTTGAATAGAATAGAAAAGAAATTGGTTAAGGAGAGTAGCTCAAGTAAATCTGGGATTCACATACCTTCAGAGGAGAAAAGAAAAGAAAAAAGTGCTAGTAGACATCACCATGATTCCCAAAGGCATTCCATTAAGAGAGAAGGAAAAAACTTGAGTCCATCCCCTGTCAGAAGGTATAAGAGATCTGGGGTGGACGAGCTGTGAGGAGAAATGAACAAATTCAAACCTCCTACATTTGATGGTGAGCACAAGAAGGATAAATATGCAGAAACATGGTTACTAGGCATGAGGAAGTATTTTCAATTGCATAATTATTATTCTCATGCAGAAGGTAGAATTTCTATCTATCAACTCAAAGGAAATGCCTTCGTGTGGTGGGATCGACTTGTGCAGGTACGTTTTACTTGGAGAGAATTCAAGAAGTATTTTGAGAATAAGTACTTGACTAAGAGATACTATGACAAGAAAATGAAAGAGTTCTTTGAACTCAAGCTTGGAATTATGACCATAGATGAATATGAGAGAAGGTTTATGGAACTGCTGAAGTATGTCTCTTTCATCAAGGATGAGACAGTCAAAATTCAAAGGTATTTAAGTGGATTTCCATCGTTCATCAGTGACAAAATACAATATGATGATCCCAAGACATTAGAAGAGACCATAAGGAGAGCTAAATGACTATATGATCAACATAAATCAAGACCATCTTTCCAAAAGGCTTGGGAAGACAATAAGAAATTCAAGATGGATTAGAGGAAGAAGGGAGATAAGCCACCATTCTTCATAGATAATCCACAAGGACATCAAACACCTAAAGAACCCAGAATGATTGACACAGGGAGTCAAGGGCCAAGGAAACCACCTATGCAATGTTAGGGTTGTAAAGGGGACCATAGGTTCAAAGATTGTCCTCACATAGGTGAAAAAGGTAGGGTTGTTCACAATGTACAACGAGCTGAAATAGTGGAGGACATGGGCAGATATGTGCCAAGGATTTATGCATCCCTGGACAACAAGCAAGTGAAGTATCAGTCCCACATGATTGATGTGGAAGGTATGATCAACAACCAAACCCTTACTATTTTAATTGATTCAGGAGCTATTCATAGCTATATAGACCCTAAGATGGTGGAAAGTTTGCAATTTCCAAGAAGCAAGCATGGGAAATCCTGGTTGGTACAACTGGCTACAGGAGCCATAAGAAAAGTTAATGAGATGTTTAAGTCATGCCTCATAGACATGAATGGACTGAACACCAAGGCAGATTTAAACATCTTACCTTTAGGTTCATATGACTATCTAATTGGTATGGATTGGTTGGACCAACATCACACTCTCTTAGACTATCACAACAAAGAATTTACTTGCCTGGATGAGGAATGGAAACTAAGGAAGGTACAGGGAATCTCCAGGGAAGTAACCATTAGAGAAATTTCAGCATTACAGCTGAAGACGTGTTACAGAAAAGGATGTCAAATAATTGCAGCTCATTTTGCAGAGACACCTAGAGATAAGGTGCCAAATTTGGAAGATTATGTAGTCCTAGAAGATTTTGAAGATGTGTTCAAGGAGGTACCCAGACTACCCCCAAGGAGAAACATTGATCTCTCTATAAATTTGATACCTGGAGCAACGCCAATATTAAGGACTCCTTACAGAATGAGTACACCATAATTGAAGGAGTTGCAAATGCAGCTTGAAGAACTTCTGAAGAAGGGGTATATATGCCCAAGCGTGTCACCTTGGGGTGCCCCAATCTTGTTTATGAGAAAGAAATATTACACTAAGGTTGTGCATTGAATTCAGACAGTTGAATAAAGTGACTGTTAAGAACAAGTATGCTCTACCAAGGATTGATGACCTCTTTGATCAATTGAAGGATGCAAAGATATTTTCAAAGATAGATCTCAGATCAGGATACCATCAGGTAAGAATTAAAGAAGAAGATATTAGCAAGACCACCTTCAGGACAAGGTATGGTCATTATGAGTTCACAGTGGTACCATTTGGGTTGTC
>JASDQU010309254.1:244664-254830 GCA_032191745.1 Picea mariana
TGCGCAAGAACAAGATTTTTGTTCCAAATGTCCAGGACTTGAAACGTATGATTTTTCATGAAATGCATAATGTTCCTTATGCAGGGCACCCTGGATATTAGAAAATCATGGAAAGGATCAAGAGCCATCACTTTTGGCCAGGTATGAAGAAAGAGATCGCCGAGTAAATCTCTAGATGTATGAAATACCAGAAAGTGAAAGTTGAGAATAGACACCCAGTAGGGTTGCTGCAACCTTTAACCATTCCTGAATGGAAGTGGGAAGTGGTGACAATGGATTTTATTACGAGATTGCCTAGAACAGGCAAGCTGCATGATTCGATCATGGTGGTGGTGGACAAGATTATGAAATTTGCCCATTTTATTCCACTGAAAAATACACACAAGGCAACAGAGGTTGTTGATATTTTCATGAAGGAAGTGGCACGATTGCACGGGATTCCTAAAATAATTGTGTCCAATAGAGACCCGAAATTCACCTCGAATTTCTGGAAAGGATTGTTCAAAGGATTTAGAACGAATCTGAACTTTAGTACAACTTATCATCCTGAGTCTGATGGAAAGACATAAAGGGTGAATAGGGTGATAGAAGATATACTGAGAATGTATGTGATGGACGAACCATCGAAATGGGAAGACTACCTACACTTGGTAGAATTCATGTACAACAATGGGTATCAAGCATCATTGAAGATGAGCCCATTTGAAGCACTTTACGGAAGAAAGTGAAATACTCCAGTGAGTTGGGATAATCCAGCTGATAGGACAGTAGTTGGGCCAGAGTTGCTCAGGGAAATGGAGGACCAGATGACAAAATCTAAGCAGAATTTAAAAGCTGCCCAAGATAGATAGAAAATTTATGCCGATAAGAACAGAACCCACAGAGAATTCAAAGTGGGTGATCATGTTTTCCTAAAAGTGAAATCTAACAGAAGTTCCCTGAAGCTGGGAAGTTGCGCCAAGTTGGCAACCAGATTTTGTGGGTCTTTTGAAATCCTAGAGAGGATTGGTCCAATTTCTTATATGATTGCATTTCCTGCATCTATGTATGTTCATAATGTCTTCCATGTATCATTGCTAAAGAAATATATACCTGATACTAATCATGTTATTGACTGAAATGTGATTCAGGTGGAGCAAGAAGGCGCTTTTCAAGTGCATCCGGTGCGCATTTTGGACCGGAAAGTAAAACATCTCCGGAACCAAGCCATAGGGCTTGTAAAGGTTCAATGGACTTGGTACGGTCCCAAGGATGCTACTTGGGAGTAGGAAGATGCAATGCAGACAAAATACCCACATCTTTTTGAAGATTTTTGAAAACTCTGTTATATATGGGTGTATGATGCACTGAGGAAAGTGCATAAAAAAGGGGAGGGGATTTTAATATCCCTCGGCCGAACCCAATTGTAAATGTAATATAAATGTACTTAAGCTGGTGAGCTGTTTTGACCTCATTTGGTAATGCACGTCATGTGGCGTAGTGCGCGCATGAACTGCTTAGTAAAATGATGTAATATGCACATTCTAGGATATCACGCGTAGTAACAAAGGTGCACGTAGAATGGAGGACAACAAGCCTCGTGTATATGATATGTGTTATAGGCTGGTGAGCCGGTTATTATAAGCTGGGATGCTTATGTTTCGGTATTAGGCCGGAATGCCTAGATGTCAAAGGGAAATGTGCCTAATTTGTACATGACTCATGATTAATATAAAATACATCGTTGTGTGTAGACCAACCATGATAAAAGAGATGGGGGACTGAACTTCACCAGTTATGGAAATGGAGGGCCAAAAGTCAAGGGAATATTATATTAATATTTCCTAAAACATAACGTATGGATAATTATTTTATCCTAAGTTAAAAAGTTGGGGACAAGTGGACCAAAGTAACTTTCGATATGACAAGTGTCAAGTTGGGGACATGCATTCATATCATGGGGGACTTATCTCATTTGGTGACTTTTCACGGGATACCTTACCAGCAGACTGACCATCATTCTCACCATCACTTTCACGAAGAGTTCATAGTGATTCCTTTCCACACTCAATTATCCAGTCAATGATTCCATGACCATTTTCACTCACGCATTTTGTTATCCTTGAGACAACCATTTCACCATTCTGGAGCCTATTCCCATAGCCCTTTTCGGTTGGTGTACCTAGTTATCTTGGAGTGGGATTGAAGAAGCAGGTTGTCAGGCCCGTGAGAAATTCTCCGAGTGAAAGAATTGCTGGGGATTGATTTCTGAAGGTGCTAAACTGTAGCTAAAACGCTCTGAGACTTCTAGTATGGCCTGTTGCTGAATCCCTAGAAGGGAAGTGGGGCAGTCGAGGGACTGTTGAGCAGAGAAGGGGCACACTTCCTTGGGCGGGACAAGCATGTGGGGAATGAGAGGTTGTAGGTTGTTAGTTGAGTGAGCACCTGAGACAGAGTCTTTCCTATTGTCCATGAGCCTTAGCCTGGATAGGAACCCTTTACCCTGGGTGGAGTTCAATCCCAGCTCGGGGGTGACTCACTGTTGAGAGTGATGAACAATGTAGTCTATGGATAGGAGGTTTGTGGATGGTATGTACGCAGTTGGTGACAATATTTCTAAGATAAGTACCAATTGTATGATAAAATGATATGCTTCTTTTTTATTTACATGCCTATGTTACGGTTTATCATATATGTGATTATAATTTCCTATATGTTTATGGGTAATTCCCTGTAAATGTTGCATATATGTAGTTACTGTTATTTCAGTATAAAAGTCGTATGTTAAAGAAAGTAATTGTTTGTTTATGTTTATATGTAAAGCTTCCGCAAGAGTGTTGTATGTATATGTTTTAGTTACATGCAGTTTAAAGAGTAAATTTATGTGGCATAGCTCTGTTGACTACTGGGTATGTTACCATATGTTCCGCAGTAAGGGAACGAAAGCATTCCCTAGAGTAGCATGGCATGACCTGTTAAGGCTGGGAATGTTACCGACTAGTGTCAAAGCATGAGTGGTTGCTCTGGAGTGGCATACCCCGGCCTGCGGGTGGCCGGGGGAATGTTACACTATTGCACACCAAATCTAATGCATAATAATCGTTTACATTGGTACCAGTCCTAAATTGTTTCTTTGTGCGCACCCCACCATCTTGCAGGTGTGGCCTTGAGTGCAATATCTAGGCATAAGAGTCTTTGATTTTCTAACACTCCCTCTTTATATTTTGTCGGAAATTCCTCTAAGTCATTTACCCCATGAAAATTGGGAGGTTCTCTTATCTTTGTACCAACCCATCTTAATGCGTGGCCTATTATTGCACACCTTCTTGTGGAAACTTCTTGCAATCTCTGTTTCTAATTCTCCAAACTGTATCTAAGTTGGAAGCATATGATGTGATGCTTCTCCAGCTGTGTACCCCATCTGCATTTGGTTTACCATAACCCTCTTCTTGCACGATGGTTCTTTACAACTAGCTTATTTCTTCCATATCCAAACAAGTGGGTTCTACAAACATTTCTCCTTCTAAAGGATCTAATGGTGCAATGAATCTATATTCACCTGATTCAAACATCATTTTCCTTGTCCTTAGGTTCATTATGGCCTGTTTATCAAATTCCTAATCCAATCCAAGCAATGTTGGATAAGGTGTTGTGTCATCTACAATCTCTATTACTTCAAAATCTATCATAGTGCACACTCTATCCAAATCTATTGTCACACCTTTAAGCCTTCCGATTGGTAAAACTCTATCTTGATTTTCTAATTTAACCTGGACAGGTGAATAGCCTAGTGTGGGTTCTCCCATACACTGCCATTTCTTCTTAGGTAAGACATTTACTTCATATCCCAAGTCCATTATAATATCACCCATGTTGAAGTCCCCAATGTTAGAATTTAGTTTGAATTCCCTTCTTTTCCTACTTCTTGTATGGATATGATTGACTATTTTCTACTCTAATTTCCTTTCTACCTCTGTGTTACATCGTTCTATCAGATTTTGTAAGATCTTGACAGATGATGGATCATTTAATAACTTAACACAGGACTGCAGTTTTTTTTTTATGTTACTTACTTGATATAAAGGTTGTGCTTCACTGGTGTGGTCCATTGAAGAGGGAATTTCATACATTGGTATGTTCTGAGTGTGTTGTGTGACTAATGTAGACACAACATTTTTCCTTCTTGAATGTTTTCTTTTCTTTCTGTGCATCAAACTGCTTATGTGATTCAATATTCTTATTCACCCATTGATGTTGCGCTGGATCTTCTCTTACTACATCAGTTCATGTCTTACCTCCTCCTTGTGTGACTATGTTGATGTTTCTTCCATCATCCTTGGCTTCTGCAAAAATCCGTTGTACATTATGGTTGTTCTGGTTCCTCTTTTCTTGGATCTTTCCCAAGAGTGTTGGATAGTCTTTTGTATCATGGTCTATTGCGTGACAATACATACATGTCGCTGGTGGAACTGGACATTCCCTTGCATAATGTCCTGGTTGTTGGCATTTGTGGCACACTATTGGGCCTCTGCCTCATCCAAATCCTCCTCTACCTCGTCATCCACCTCTGTATCTAGTTTTATCTCCTCGCGGTGCGTTGTACCAATGTACCTGGTTGTACTACGTGGGTTTATATTGTGGCTACGCATTATTGTATTGCGATTGCACAATGTTATACTGTTGATGCACATTGTTGTATGGAGGTGGTACTTGGTTGAACTGAGGTGCAAATTTTCCTATCATCATTTCTTCTTGCACCCTATAAGTATCTGAAGTTATTTCTCTCATCAGCTCCATTGTCGTACAATCTTTATCATCATGACCCACTGACTTGCAAAGATTGCAGTGTGAACTTTTGGGTATTGTCTTATACTTCTGCATCATTGGAAAATGATATGGATCATGCCCATGTGTTACAAATCTCGCACCATGGTCCTCCTATTGGCAAAGGGTTTGGTACTCATGTTTCCATGTACTACGCGAAAGTTGGACATTTGTTCTTATGGTGTCCTTTTGTCCTGCATGTGGTACACCAAATCGCATCTCTTTTCTCTTTGCCCTTATTTTGGTTAAGTTGAAATGTTAGATTCTTTAGATCCTCCTTTAGCTCCTCTATTGTTGGATCTATCTTTTGATACTAGTTCTCTTCCAGTTGTAAGTCTTCCTGCAGAGCCTCTTCCTGAGTTTGGAACTTCTATTGTCTTAATGGGTATTTCAAATGTGGTAACACAAATACGTTCCTATGTTTCATGTCAGTAATTGCATACTTCAACTTACCTTTCAAACGTTTAAACCTCTGATCCATATCCCAAACATACTCACCTAGTTTTTTATTTATTTCAATCATTTCATTCATATACTGATCTTCTGAGTTGGCTTCTGAAATTCATTTATTAGTAGTTTTTCATGTCTGCAATAGTCCTTGTTAGTCCTGGTGGATTGTTTATATCTAGAATCATATACCAATCCAACATGCAGCCTCTTAGCATGATAACTAACTATGCAATTTTTGTATCCTCATCTGTGATATGTTTTTCTTCCCATATCTTCTTGTAGATAAATAAATGATTTTCAGGGTCCTCTGATGCCTCTCCCTAAAATTCTAGTATCCTGATTGTGGAATCATGTTCTACCATTTTGAACTGTGTTGAACTACTACTTGTGCACGGTGTATATATTTGACTATTACTTCATGAACTGACTCCCCCAGCTGATGCTCCTTGACTAGATCATTTTCTTGTCATTATTCTGCCACTAAAATTTGGTTGTCTAGACATTGGTGTTCTTTATGTTGTACTAGTCACACATGGGGTTGTAGGTTCCACACTAATGGTGATCCGAATTGGAGTTTTGTCTTCTATCTCTTCCCTTGGACCTCATGTTTTCCTTTCATATGTTGCATGCAGGATTTCCTCAATTTTCTACATATCCCAAAGATCCTCTACCTCTTCTTTATTGCTTTCCAAGCCCTCTCTATCAACTATGGCTCTCTTCTTATTATGCATCTTATATTGGTAGGGTGCTCCACTATGCGTCTTTTCATATTTTTCCATTATCTGCTTTATTTGGTATTCCTCCATCATGATTGGGTCCATGGTCTCCTTATTATTTCACTTATCCTTTTCTTCCTCCATTTCTCCACCTCTTGTCAGTGCTTCCACCCTTCCCCCATGCACGCAGGGAAGTTTAGTTGTCTGATTTCATGGTCATCACACTGTTGTTATACAATAAAATCTCAATTGAAGTATACAACGATATGATATACCTACCTTTGGGTCCTTTTAGAAAATCCTTCTCTACTGCGTTGTAAGACTTCACAGTATCTACAACAAATTCAGTGATAAACCCTGCAACAATATTGTCTAACCAAAAATCTACTCTGCACACAAATTTGTTATTAACTTGTTGTAACTGTGTGATATCCACAAGATTCACTCTAGTTGTTTGATTCAATTTGTAGGGTGGTTTTATTTTAACCTCAATAGCCACTCCTACAACAAATGTGGGAAATCATAGAAAAATACCTCATGGAAGTCGCTAAACACATATTTGTCAAGATATTTGCACGATGTTAACTTGGGGTTTCTATTATCCTTCTGCACAAACTCAAGTTCCTTTGTTTTCAACCATGTTTTAATATTCACCTTCGTTGGATTCCATGGCTTGAACATTCCCTTCTATACTTTCATTCTTTGCGTGATTCTTCCATGGATCCCGTCCACTCAATCCTATGTAGCTTTAGCCGACAATGAAACCATTTGTTGGTTATGTTTCTCTTTCTCTTCTTGGGTTGAACCAGGTTCAGATCTCAATAGGTTTCCAACAAAACCCTCTAAAACCATCGACTCTTGGTGAACCACAAGGCGACATAGAGTGCACTGCACAATCTCACCCAAGATAGCTCAAGTGCTTGTAGTCTAGGAATGAGTGGGGATCTAGTAGTTTATTTTATCTTCTTCATGCATTACTCTAGATATTCATTCAATATTCTTAGGATTCATTCATCTTTAGGCTCATGCATGCATTCGTATACATCTAGTTAATCATTCATTCATAAGATAACCATTAACAGGAAGTAAGCATTCAATAAACATCACCTATAACACATGTTTTACCATGATTCACCCCCTCCTAGGATACGTCCACAAAGATTTGGCTTCTCTGCACTTTGATTTAGTCTGTTGCAAAATCTAGAGCTACGCGCATTAAATTTTTCATCATACAATCATGAGGAGGTTCAAGAACCTCTGTGAGGTGGACTAGATCACATCAAGATCCTGAGTCAGTGACCTAACCCTCAAAATATAGCTTACTTGACTCTCCTACTACCTTATTACAATCATAATAACCATCATCAACTCACTGAACTTCTTCAACAACAATCTTACAACTACTGAACCACTAACCTAGATCTCCTAGGTTCTTATTTATACTATTTTTCAGGCTTACAACCATTACAATCTTTGTCAAAAACCCTAACCCTATCATAGTTAGGCTTGTCTGCCTACACTCCACATTGTTTTTCCTCTTGCATTTTGTTGTTCCTTATTTTTATGCATGTTGCTTTCTTTCCCTCGATTGTGCATGCTCCAAAATTAGGTCTTCTTTCCAAAATTAGGTCTTTCTCAAAATAGACCTTTTCTCCAAAAATATGCCTACGCCCAAAATAACCTTTCTTCTCAAAATAGGCCTGCGTCCAACATGGTACAATGGTTATGTATGTAAAATTACCATGAAATATTTACAAAATAATATTAATATTTTAAAAATAACTTAAATATTATCAATTATACATAATACATTAAATATAAGGAGAAGCACATTAGTGTTGAGATATATATTGAATTCCATTTAATTACAAGATAAATGATTCTCCAATGATGCTATACAATGAGATTTTTTTTTTAAGTTCTAGTAGTAAATTTATCATTTTGTATCTTAATCATAAATCATGTTTGATGTGCCTACACTCATGATAAAATAGTATTTTATGCACCTAACATTGACCTATATGGACTAACCAACCCACATGGACCCATCAAACCCAATGAAAAGTCATCTTATATGTTTTACATGTCATATGTTGTGATAAGGGCACACCAAAGTGAAGGTTAAGTAGATATGTTTTTGCATTAATTATGTTGATTATGCATAATCCACAAATTAATATCTTAAATTATTTATTGTTTGTGAAATATGTATGTGCAATGTTGAGAGATTTTAAGTGAAGGATGAGGATAAGCATCATGTCATGCAATTATGGCCTTCATAATTTGTTTTGGTGTGCATCCTATTTATCCTGGCTCACTCTCCCCCAAAACCATTATTAAATATTGGCCTTATTCTCATTCTCCCTTATAATGTAGTGGAAATTTCTATCTTTTCTTTACTTTAGCTACTTTTCAATAAAATCATTTTCCCCTTTTCCAATCACATCATTTCCCACCTTCCAATTATAACCCTTAATGAAAGGGAAGCCCTTATGTATACCTACTACAATTAAATCCTCCCTCTTTTAGTTTTTCTCAATTGCCCTTCTTAACCTCATCATGATATAGGTGCATACATGATAAAATAACAGAAACTTTTCAATCTGCATTCCTTCTCCTCAAGGAGTTAATGTGTATAATAAGTAAACTTTTAACATAGAGAAATTCTTTTAAACAGACTCATCTTTGCCTTATTATACCAGTCCTTTGATTGATCTTTGACCCTTCCAGGCCTAGTGTTGTAGCATGCTCTGATACCACTCTGTAACACACCTAAACCCCTAAGTACCTGGTATCATCTCAAAACCTCTTCTCGAGGGCACCGTCATCTTCTACTCGTCAAGATCTTTCCAACGACTATCATCATGCTCAAAACCAAGCTTTGAATCAAAATTTATGGCTTCATAAAGTTTCTTATAATTTCTTGAATCATACGTCACCTTATTACCACATGGCATCCTTGTGACTACTGCCACATGAGTCATCCGACCAGGTACTGTCATAGCATCTTCCACCAAGCCCACCAAATCCTCGATCTATCCATTCCTCCAAATCATTGACTAGGATCCATTCAGAGTTCTCCACTTGCGTGACGGTTAACATCCAAACCGCTTTTGTTTCTTCCTTGGATTATTTTGGGACTTGCCAAGATCAATGACTGAGGTTTTTTCTAGCCATTACATTTACCAATGGCCAAGATGGACTTTCAGATTTATGCTCCAAGATCTTTGGAGTTGTACTCTGAACTCTTCGAAGTCATGCTCCAAACTCTTCAATGTACACTCCAAAAAGGTCAACTCCAATGGATGGTCAGGATCTTCCCATACCCCTTAGCTTTGAAGAGTAAGATCATGCCACCTATCCTGGAATTTTAATACCGACAGGGTCCACAGTTGTATTCTGTTAAGAAATTGCAGGCAGCCACATGGCCCCCTCTAGACATGCTGGCATTCTGCATTATCATGACATCATTCTTCCTTTATCCTTGCCCATTCGGTTCCCATTCCTTTCAACGAATGAGATATCTCTTCAAATAGCCACCGATCTACAGTCCAGATTGGCTCTCAGAGTTATGACGTCGGAGTGTTTCTACTTCAACCTTCAAGGAAACTTTGACCATCAATCTCTAATGATGTTCACCACCTGGCATCCAAGGCCACCGTGTACCTACCACATAGGCATATATTTCCATGTGTACCTGCCATCTAGGAATTTGTTGGACACGTGGCACCATCGCCACCTGAAACGTGTCATTCATCTTCCCATAGATTCTCACTTACAGGTGTTGTTGGGCTCCGGATTTATAACATTTTCTTGCTGGTTCTTGAGGATATTGTTTACTCTCCTGAAGTCTTTTGTTTAGCAAATGGCATTCTTTCTGTGCTGTTACACATATATATTCCATTGTATACAGAAACCATGAAGTGCTTCCAAATCCACAAAGGAGCGAAGAATTCAACTCTGAATGCAACAATAATCCTCTTCTGCAGAGAATAGCTGAACTTTGCAAGAATGCAGGGTGTTGGCTTATAGAGGATAATACTTATGATTATTTTATGATGGGTTGAAACATACTTGTGTAGAGGCTCCACACATTATCAATGTATTCTCTTTTTCTAAAGCTTATGGTATATTGGCAAGTTGGATAGATAGCATATCCTTCTGAAGTCAAGGGCCTTGGAGCACAACTGTTTCGAT
>JASDQU010309255.1:5318-18088 GCA_032191745.1 Picea mariana
GTGTGAATGAGAATCCTATGAAGATTTAAATGCTATTTGAATGATGATGTGATATGATGCAATCTATTTGGTAAATGATAATTTTATGAATGGGTGTCGAAATTGAATGATGGGATATAATGAGATCTATTTCTAACTTGAAAACTTTGATGTTAAGTTGTTGGTACAAGGATACTGAATTGAAATGATGATTGTATGCAATTACATGATGATAATGCATAGAAATGTATGAGTTTGTGTTACAGACTAATCTGTACGTTATGGGCTATGAAATAGCCAAGGGATAAGGATGATGAAAGTGGATGTCATGACCACTAGCCGAGAAACATTATGGTATGAATATTTGTATATGAAATTATATTGGTTTGGATGCATTTCTATGATAAGTGGACCATTGCAGGATTTTAGGAGGTGAGACTACCCAAAACCAAATAAACGATGACAAAACTTCCAACAACATGGTGCCACTGTATATTCCATTGTAGGGTGTGGACCCTAGTTATGATTAAGAGGGGTGGAGGCATTTCCAACCGTGTATCCTCTGAAACCTGAAGTCATGGGAGGACGGTGTTAGCTCACGCTCCCCTAGATGTGTGATGATGACTGTCAGTTGCCTGCTGGGGAAGCTTGGTCGAGATAGTGACACCTCCGCTTATGGGTTCTATTTGGAGTTAGGTAAATATAGTTGACGCTCCAAGATAGTCCAACAAAGGAAGGATAGGAATGAAGATGGAAGTAAGTTAGGGAGGAAGGATGAGTAGAAATAGTTGAGAAAGTATGGAAATTTGTCTTATGATGGAATTTATTGTTTTTCCCTTCTAAAAAAAAAAGAAAAAGAAAATGTGTATATATGAATATTCATAATTACGTAACTAAACCACAGTTATCTAAATAAAATTGTTGAACTAGATAATTGTAATTAAAGGATTTTACGAACATTTGATTGGTTTAATGTCTTTTATAAAAGAATAGTCTTGTTTATTGGATTGGATGCATACATAAATTACTATAAGGGTGATAGTTATTGATTATTAGTACATGCACGAGACTTGTATGTATTAGCTACACATGCATTGCTTGTACATGTACACTAGTATGTATGAGTTTTCTTGGATTACTTACTAATAATGTCGGTTAATTGTTATAAATGTGTGGACCATGTTTCTTTTCCTTTGTATCATGAAATACCTTAACTTCGGGACAAAGTTTCCTGAAGGGTGGGTGTATGTAAAAACCCTGGTTAAATAGTTGCATAGGGTTTATTAAGAATACTTAATTAAATAATTAACTGTCTTAATGTGTATTAGTTAAGTAATGATTAACTATTAATAATATTAATTAATTAATTGTTGTTTAATAAATGTCGATTAATTAATTAATTAATTACTTAATTAATTTGGGTAATGAATTGAATGGCTGAATAACTTTAAATTATTTATTATAAGACTTTACTTATGCGGGGGGAATGAAGCATGGAGTGGAGGATAAGGTAATAAAGGGAAGGATAAGGTAATAAAGGGAAGTATAAGGTAATTAATGGAGGGGAGGTAGTCGGTGAATGGGGGGAGATATGACTGGGCAGAGGCCTTCGGAAGGGAGGATTATGGTAAATTGGGAGGAGAGGAAAATATTTTTGCTGTTGGATATTTTTTTGGTTTTGGGGAGTTTGGTTTTGGAGTTTTGGTGAACCATTGCAGGGGGAACCGGGTTGCTGGGGGTTTCAGGCTCGGGGGCCAGGAATCCTCATGGATTCCTGAAGCTAGGGAGTTGAACAGGTTGCTCCTAGCTGGCAAGGAGGAAAATTTGGTTTTGGGCACAGTTTTAGCTTGGACATAGTCACAGTCTCAACTTGGGCTTGGACAAACAGAGTTGGGAAACAAATCACAAGTATTTTTGTTTTTCTTTATCATGGCATGTCATTACCGTATGATGATTCAATATGTTATTTATGTTGTGTACATTATTCAATATAATATTTATATCATGCTGCCCATTTGGGAATTTTGCTAAGCCATAAACTGTAAACTATTATTTTGATGATGTTATTTTCTGAATATAGAACCAGTAAAATAAATTATAATAGAAATGTTATGTTTAAATTCTATGAAATCCTAGGTTTTTGTTAGAGAGGACCTTACAGAAGAAACTAGAAGCACACCTCCAGGAGGCGCACCAGCAGGCATCCACCATGCAAGTGTAAATGAAATTACTCACTACAGTCGAGAGGATGAAAAGATCATAGGAACAACGAATAGTTAAACAGTAGGTTACTTCCATCCATAGTAGAGTTATGGAGGTTACACAGAGACTCCATTCGGTCCAGGACAAAGCCTGCATGATTTTTGAAGAGATTGAAGGGAAAGGCTCAAAGCTAGACCAAGTAGTTGCGACAGTGGAACAACACCTAGAAGGGCCTGTTACAGAGCAAGTGATTCAGGAGTTCACCGAGCAGGAGGCTTTGGAGAAGTAGTAAGTCGAGGCATCTCAAGCAAAGCTCGAGGCCTTAGAGGTAGTGTTGCCCATATATGAGTGACTCGGGATGAGTCATGGGTGAGTGTTCGGGGCCTTTTGGCCCTTGACCAAGTTTTGAGGAAACATTGGTCGTGTTTGACAACTTTTGGGACCTCGGCAGGCTGGTCAAATATGGAGCACCCAGGCAGAGCTGAGATCGTGGGATATCACTCATTTTGCATGCTTGTGGACCCAAAAAATGGATTTTAGGGTTTAAGTTATGGATTAAGGGATGTCGGCCCATGGGTTTACCCATGTTTAGGCCTTTTTGTAAAAGTATGTATAGGAAGGAATGTAATGTAGAAAGTACTAGTAGAAGCTTAGTGAAAGATATTGTAATTTTCTTTGAGCAATCTAGTTATGTAAGGTAAGCATTTGTGTGAATAGACTAAACAGAAGTTGGCTCTGTGCCTTGACTTGGTTTTGGAAAGGAAGATTTGGTGCGCAACTCACATATCTCATGTCCTCTGTAGAGTTTGGCTCTATGGGTTTGTGCATAGGAGTGGATGAATGTAAGAGGCTTGAAAGACTAATAAAGAAGAAGAATAAGTTGGTGGACGTAGCCCCACACTAGTGTGAACCACGTATATCATGTGTCTTGATGTGTTTTGTGCGATGTTGTCTATGTGGTTATTTGCTTAGTGTTGTGGTTGTTATGTATTAAGAATGCATCTAATGTTGTTTCTTAGTTCTTAATGGTGTGGATGAATGTTAGATCTAAGCTAATGCTATGTGCTAAGTGATAAGAAGTGTTTTATCTTGATTGTTACTGCGTTGATTTGTAATAAGGGTTAATCTGTGATGTGAATGAGAACCATAATCTAGTGCATATTGTTGGCTGAGTTCTATGTTAAGTATTGTAATCACAGATCTGTTTCCTAACTTGGTTGTATATATTTGATTCCTACAACCCCCTGCCTCTACCTTGGGTGAGACTTCACTTGCTTCGTAGGTGTTGTCGAAAGGGACAATAGTTAGAGTTTTGTTGGTGCATTTTTGAAGCGTTGAACCCTAGGTATGCCCCTGTGCCAACAATGCCACTACTCACACACTTCACTTATCTCAATTAACTCTAATACCATATTGTAATGTCCTCAACCACCAATAGGTCAGGCATATTTAATGAATTTAAATCAAATAACACAGAATTTCTTCTACCATACAGAATGAAATTGAATTGACAGTAATTCCTACATGCAACAGAATAGATGATAACATTTCAAAAATCACAGACATGCATAACATACATATTTAAGCACATAAATTATAATTATGTTTTAACAGAAGTAAAACCACCAACTACGTCCAGACCTTCCATGAACCTCTCAGCCTTATACGACGTTGCTCATCACACTCATCAGTGGGTCACCCTCGAGCTAGGACTAAGCTCCGCTCAGGGCAAGGGAATCCTAGAATAGGCTGAGGTTACAGGAAACTGCACAGTGCAATTGGAAGGATTCTCTCCAGGATCCTTCTTACACTCACTACTCATGTACTCTCATTCCCCACATGCTTGTTCCACCTTGGGAATATGCACCTTCACTGTTCCATATTCCATCGACTGTTTCACTTTGCCTTTTAGGGTCTTGGAAATAGGTCAGATCAGGAATTCTCAAAGCTCCGTAGCTAGTGTTTGACTCTCTCTAGGAGAAAATCACTTCCCAACAAACTATCTCACCTAGAGAGAGCTTCTCACAGGCCTGACAACCTACCTCTTCAACCAAGGGCATGACAACCCGCCTCTTCAACCAATATTCAACTCAGTTCCAATAAGGTGAGGAAAACAATAAAGGTTCAATACAACTCAGGGAATAGAAAAAACCAAAAATTCGGTAAGGTAGAGTACAGATCAGTTTTGGAAAGTGAAAATATGCTGGGATTCATAGGAAAACATAGGTCGACTTCCCCAGTCAGAGTTTTCTGAGGTGTGTGAAGATGAAAAGGTTGACGATAGAGGCCAAACGAGTTAGGCGAGGATGGAAGAATGGGAAGTGAAGCCCCCAACAAAATGAATTTTCAGCTTAAATTGCATGTTCCTGAGCCGACACATGTCACCCATGAAGCACGTTACTTTCCATTTGGAAGTCACCCCTCCTCCCAAAAGAACTTAGGATAAAAACATATCCTTCTAATCAATTTTTAGAATAATATTAAATTATTATTCTCTTGGACTTAAGCCCTTAAGATTATCCCCTCTTTCAAACCCTTCATCCCCCTCTCCCTTACCTAGCCTAGTGGAAGCTTAGTCCCCCATCACTCTTTCTTTGTGGTCGGTCTACATGCAGGAATGTTTTTATATTACTGATATGAATAGTTACATGTACAAAAACAAGTTCCTGGCCTTTAACACCTAGTCTCTCCAACCTAATAACACATAAGCTTACTATCTTATAATTGATCGGCTCACCAACATACAAAACATGTTTACAATTCAAAAATACAATTGGGGATTGTCCTTGGGGATATTAAAATTTATGTTGATCAGCTGGTAAAATGTCGATCTGGTTGTATCCATAAAATCCATCCATGAACGAAAAATGACGTTGCCAGCACAATTATTGATAATTTGGTCGATGAAGTGTGTAGGGTAATTGTATTTAGGACGAGACTTATTAATATCTCTATAATCGATGCAAAAATGAATGGTACCTTGTTTCTTAGCAACCTAAACGATGTTGGAAACCCATTCAGTCAAAGGGACAGGATAATGAAAGCCAAACTTCAACAATTTTTTGACTTCTTCCTTTATGGTTGTGCTTTTATTAGGATGAACCGGGCATAGTTTTTGTCTCACAAGTTTAATTTTTGGGTAAGTTTTTATCTCATGCACAGTGATCTATTGATCAATCCTTGGAATTTCTTTGTAACTCCAAGAGAATATGTCTCATAATTATTTGAAAAAAGAAGTATAAATTTCAAGTTATTTAGCCGAAGAATTTACACCTAGATGAACGTTTTCCACAATACCTTCTTTGATTGATATGCCGACAGTAATTGTAGAAGAGATGTTTCCCAAATTCCCCTTAGAGATGGTATCCTGAGTGAGTATTGGATATTTGTGGTAGTCGACAATACTGTTAGGAAAAATAGAGGATATATATTTCTCAATGTCATAGAAACTTGAAAGAAAGGACGAACAATGGTGGTTTTCATCCCACGATGTCCGCTCAATGTTAATCATTTCCATAATAGATTAATTCGATGGAAAAATACATAGGATGTAATCGAGAGTAGAGGATAGGGATGTTAACCAGGATGGTAATGAGTAATTTGTAGACACCGACAGATGTTGGTCATTTGATGAAGGAGAGGTAGAATGGATGGCATCATACGCAACCTCTATGGGACTAAGTGGCATAGTGTCAGCAAGTGTGTCAAATTATAAAGTAATATGCACGATCCATGGATCATATGATTCATAGGATTCATGTGCCATAGTTGAAATCATATTGATTGTTGTGACGTGTTGTGAAGTGTGAATAAGCTATGCTAGAAAGGTACCCATAAGTGAAGAGTCTTTTAAAAGACCTACTCCATCACTTTCATAAGTGATCCTGGAATCTCCCAAAAAAGGAATGTTGTTGGTTGCATTTGGTTTTTGGATCTAGTGGTTGTTGATGCTCTGAAATTTTCAGTTGTGAAGGAAGATACAATCTAATTCTCTCCTTCGAGCAATATTTTCCAGGTATGGTTCCTTATTTTTCCATCCATGATGGTTCCTCGGTGTTATGAATCAATTTTTGGCTCAAAATGGATTGAGTTCTATGTTTTTCTTAAGTTTTTTGGGCTATGTATGAGTGTTGTGCTTATGGTTTCCTTTGGTGAATATTCTGATGGTCGAAATTTTGGAAAACAAAAATGGATATACTTTGTTGTTTGTAATATGTGCATGAGTCTATTGAATACATATCAAAAGAGGCATGCTCAATCGGCTTGAGTTTTGGGTGTGGCCCTCTATGGAAATTTGTGTTTTTGATTGACAAGCTCTAAGCTTTACGCATTGGTTTTGCCACCAATCTTGGTGTTAAGTCTTGCCACTCCTTTTCTTCTATGTGTTTGATATGTTCATTTCTCTATGTTGCATTGTGAGCTATTAAGAGTTGGAGTGTTTCTTTCCATGTCTTGGATGAGCCCCAAACTGTTATGTATTAGTGTGTTGCCTTCATTATCGTTGTTGCCTGGAATCTTTGGACAATTGGGTTTAGTATCACCCATAACTTTAATTGAAGCTTTATATGTCCTTTGGCTGGCCACGGGTTGTTCTCAAGAATTATGTTCACATTGTTAAGAGTTTGTTTCCTTTCGTTCTCTATTGAGGGTGGTTGAATGTCATGTTTTGGTAACCCTCACTGTCAAGAATATTTTTATAGGTTATGTTTCTGTGGTGAATTTGAAAAGGGCAGGAGTTGTCTGTGTCTTCGAAGACTATTCCTTGATTGAGCCATATGTTATTATTTCTCTCTGATAAATTTTTAAAAAGCATGAACTATCTGTGTCCCTGAGGGCTTATTCATTTGTTCGAGATATTTATTCTTACTTCCGTTTGTTGTGTTAAACCCTAATAACGATCTTGATATCGTTGCAAATCTAGTCGAAGGTTAAGAGCACCATGTGTTTGTTTGGTCGATTGGGCATGCTTTTTCTCTGTCTCTTGTTGGGAAATTTTTAAAAGAAGTTTGTACATGTTTAATTTATGAGAATATCAGGCTCAAAGTAACATGTTATTGGTTGAATTCTATTTATAATAAATAACTATGTGGATTTTATGAATGAACACCTATGTGTGATTGAATTGGGGCCCGATTATGAGTTTTAATGCCCAGTTGATTATGTCAAACAATGTTTGGGAAATTGATAGATGATGGTTAGTACTGAGCCTATTATTATTTGAGTTTAAGGAATAAATATTTCATGTGAATGGTTGGAATGACTATGCATATTTCTATTTGATTTTAAAAGGAAAAAGATTTATCATTGGAATATGAATGATTGTGGCTCAATGAATTATTATTTTATCATAATATGGAAATGTTGTTATCATTATTGTTGTATAGATGCAAGGGATACTATAATTGAGTATTTCTAGGCATATGAATTGTTTTTTGAATTCAAAAAGCATTATGTAAATAAGTGACAGTTAAATGGTTTTGGTTTTAAAAGTGAATGCTTATTGGATTGTGGGGTATGAACAGAGTTATGGTCGTTGTTTGATTTGATTTATTTTTATGAAAATTATCCATATTTTATTCCCTCTCATGCTATCACTTTTCACTCATTATACCCCCCTCATAATCCCATTATAATTTTTGGCATTTGTGTTCTATAAAATAAATTAAAAACTATGTATAATAGTGGCAAAAGATATGACACAAAAATAGGTGGCAACTGGTATTTTTGGTATTTGATTTCACAGTTAAATTATTTAATGAATTGTTGAGAAATAGTTGTGTATTTACCCCTCTCTTTATATCACTTTTTCGCTCATTACACTCCCTCCAAATGTCCCATGAACCCTATTCACCCCCTACTCGAAAATTATTAAATGATTTCTTATGGATGGATTTTCATGGGTATTGTGTCAATTTCTGAGCCAATTATTGTTTCATGCAAGCAGAATGTCATGTATGGTCTATTAAGGGCTAGTTACTGATGAATTTCTTCATACAGGATTTGGTTTCTTCAACAGGGGAAACTATGGAAGGAATAATAGAGGAAGACATAACTGGAACAGAGGGCCTAGAATGCCTAGATTTTGTATTCATTTTGATGATGAAACCCATGAGTTGAACCAATTGTTCCAAGGTGGGTTCTTCAACTGAATTGGGCAAGGGATTCCTATGCCTCCTCATGTGTCCTTGCAACCATAAGTTCCTACAAATTATGGATGGCAGGGGATTGTTAATCCAATAGTCTCTCACCATAGTGACCGACCCAATTTTTTATCACCTCCTCCACCACCTATAAATCCTAATGTTCAAATTTCCCCTATGCATGCACCTACTCAATCCTTTCATTCTAGTAAAATGATTAAAACCGATGTTCCCCATGTGCAAGATAAAGGAAAATATGTTTCCTCCCCTTCCTCTCCTTCAAATGACTCTTCAAAACGAGTGTCCTATTGTATGCATCTGAAGGATAATTGTTCCCATGTTATTAGTGAGATACAACCTTAAGGGTCAAATCAACCTAAGGATACTTCCAGGAAGTCAAAAGGGGACAATAGTGATAAAAGAAAGATCGCCTTGCAGAGTGGAAAGAATGGATTTTAATTTAGGTGTTTTTATGATTAAGTTGTTGAAGAGAGTGTTCTGCATAAATTTTTGGACATCAAGCTATTTTTTGGGGATAATGTAGACTATGTGGATATTTACATATTTTTTTGGATGAATTATATCTAATATTTAAATATTCAAATTTTCAAGGTATTTAAGGGAGTTACAAGGTGGCATGTGTTTAAATGATTATCCAATTGTGTTTTATTTTATAATTTGAAAAGAATAAAAGAAGGGAGTCACAAGGAGTATCACCTACCTAATTATTATTAAATAAAGACCCTTAACTATTATTATTATTATTATTATTATCTCTCCTAAAATAGATTAGTTAAGTCAAACTAAATTAACTAAAGAAAGTAGTTGAACTAATTTAACTTATTTGGAAGGCATAAAAGATAAATGAGAAGAAGAAACAAAAGGAGAATAGAAGGAGAAAACAAGACTAGGGTTTGTTCTTTTGTTTTCATGAGATAGTTTAAGTTTTCATTTGTTCTTGAGTTCATTCAAATCCTTCTCTTTTTGACAACAACGTCCTATTGTAGACAACAAGGTTCATAACTGAACCAAATCATTCAGATGTTTGTTTTATAGGTGTTGATCTATCCTTGATAGTCTATGTATACTTGTTTGTTTATGGTTTAAGTTTCAGAGTTGATAAAGGATATCGTGCAGAGTCAAATTGGTAGTAGTCTGTGGCAAGATGATCTAGATTATAAAGTTCAATTTTTACTTCTTTTCATAGTCCTTTTGTATGGTTTTCATCAGGTTTCTCTAAATTAGATTCTGGTCCATGCCCTTACATAGATTTTGTAAAGAGAAAGATAATTTTGATTTCTTGGAATAAAATAAATCATATTTCTATTCTATCTCATTTGCATGCATCTATGACTTGGTTGTTTCTTCTTTTTGATCTCCACATTTACTTTGTGTAATCTATATATTTTTTTCATAAAATTATATAAAAGTTTTATGTTATTTTGCAACAGTATTTTCATTAAAAAATGAGCCTAAACTCTTGTAATTAATACTTTTGGATTGTGAATTATTTTTGAGGCTATAAAATATAGGGTGATATTCTCAACTATCTTATCTTAGCCAGGAAAGATTCGAAAATGATTGAGTAATATAATTCATATATTGTCCTCAACATGAATCAACGCATCTACCACTTTGTTCATTGTTCCTTTAATGTAAGTAATCTCAAATCGTACTCTCTAAGTAATTCTGACCAATGCCTTTGTTATGCGTTCAAGTCAATTTTTGTAAATATATGCTACAATCCGCAATGATCTGTCTTTAATTCAAATTTATGTCCAATCAGATAGTGTCTCCAAACTCTCAAGACATAAACAATTGCCAATAACTCCAAGTCATGCGTCACATACTTCTTCTCACGCTTTCTCAATTTCCTTGAAATGAAAACGATAACTCGACCATATTGCATCAAAACTCCACCTAAACCTTCCTTGGATGCATCTGTGCATACCAAGAATTACTTGTCCATGTCCAGGACTTTTAGTATCGAAATTTTTGTCAATGACTCCTTGAGACTTTGAAATTCTTTGACACATTTCTCGGTCCATACAAACTTCTTTTTTTTTTCTTCTGTAATTCCGTGATCATATTTTCTATCTTCGAAAAACCTTCGACAAATCATTGGTGATATCCTACTAAACCCATAAACCTACGTACTTCTTGTACGTTTTTCGATGTAGTCCATTCCATAATAGCCTCAACTTTCGTTGGATCCACAACGATACCTTCACCGGATATGATATGTTCTAAGTCATGAATCATTGATTGGTAAATTTTTTTTTTCTAAACTTTCCCGTACAATTGTTTTTCTCGTATTAACTATAGTAACAATCTTAAATGTTCTTCACACTCTTCTTTATTCCAAGAATAAATCAATATGTCATCAATGAGTACTTGAACAAACTTTTCCAAGTATTTGTGGAACACCCCATTCGTCAAACTCATGAATACCCATGGGGTGTTTATGAGTCCAAACAGTAAAACTGTAAACTCACAGTGTCTGAACCTCATCTTGAATGTGGTATTCGGAATATATTCCTCTTTAATTAGTAATTGGTGATATCATGATATCAAGTGGATCTTTGAAATCACCATCACTACTTTCATCTAATCAAACAAATTGTTTATTCTTGGCCACATATATTGGTTCTTAATCATCTCTTTTTTCAATTGACAATAGTCAATACAAAGTCTTCTAGATCCATCCTTCTTTCTTATGAAAATAACTGGTTCACTCCAAGGTGACACACTTGGAAATATAATTTCCAAGTCCAACAACTCCTTCAATTTCATTTTCAACTCCCATAACGTAGGCATTGACATTTGATAAGGAATTCTTTCTATTGGTTTTGTTCCATGTTTCAATTTGATGGTAAACTCCAAATCTCTTTCGGGAGGAAAACCTAGTAACTCTTCTGGAAACACATTTGCAAACTCTTGTACTATAGGAAGGTTTTATAATCCTTTCACCTCTCCCTTTTCATTTATTGCTAAGATTGCATATAGCTTGCATCCCTTTCACATACTCTTTTGTAGTTCTAGAGAATAAATAAATATCAAGAACACCCTATGGTTCCTTCCTACCATCACTTTACTTTGTCCCAAGTCATCTCTCAAACTTAACCGTTTCATCTTATAGTTAAGTATCACATCATGTGATTCCAACCAGTCCATACCAAACACTATGTCACAATATCCTAAAATTGTGACATACAATTTTGTCTTTGTTTCAAAATATTCCAAGTTAATGATACAATCTGTAACCTTTCCTCCAACCTTTTGTTTTGCACCCGATGCCATTTGTACATATCTAAACTCATCCTGCTCGATTTCCTTTACCTTAATTCTCTTTAGTGTTGCATTATAGATAAATATCTCTATAACACCTGGATCTATCAAAATACTAAAATTTTGGTCGATGATTGTACCTAACGTCTTGAGCACAACGGACTGTTTGTGACCCTAGTCTGTTCTACTAAACATGCCTAAACTATTGTTGCTACGAGAGATGGTGTTGTTGACGCGGTGGTCCTCTGTAGGGAGTCCTCTACTAAGGAGTCAATCGTCGTGGTTTCATGAACATAGGTCATCTAGACGTATAACGATGCCTTGATGCCTATTAAGTTGGTGTTCGATGTTGTTTCTCTCATGATGTCGTTTATCCAATCGATCTTGCAAGAGTCTTTCCCTAACCCCCTTTGTTTAGTTCTTCCTTAGCTATGAGGGATTTATGTACTGCCTCATGCAACTTCTGAGGCATTAGAATCCTCACCTTTGCACGATTGTTGAAGTTAAGGACATATACAAACTTTTTGACCTTTAGCTTCTCCATATTCAGATGTGGAGCATACGTAAGTAGCTCCATGAATCTGGCCTCATACTCTGGCATGATATGACCACTCTGTCGTAAACCATTGAACTCATTAAGCTGGTGCTAAATGAATTCCTTGGAAAAGTACTTCTCCTAGAACCATTCCTCGAACAACTCCCATGACACATCCTCGAAGGCCATGTTTAGTTGATGTAGGAGCATTTTCCACCATAGAAGAGCGCTCCCCTTTAGTTAAAACACTGCCATGTGTAATTTCATGTTGGAGGTGTAATAACGAAGTGTGAAGCACATCGCCATGTTATCCAACCATGCCTCAGTGGTTGAGTCATCCGTGGCACCTGTAAACTGAGGAAACTTCACCTTCTCGAGTTCTCTATGTATGTTAACACTACCAGTTGGAGTGCATTGTGAACCCTGATTGGGTACAAACACTCTGCCCTCATCTCTATCCATTCGATTAATCAAGGCCTCTGACATCCTCTAAAAGGATCACATCATACAAATCACATATCCCACAACCACCTGCTTTTTCTCAATGACTTTTTCTTCTCCTTGGGGATTATACCCCTCTGGCGTGGATACTATTGGAGGAGTCACACCTCTTTTCCTAGCACCAC
>JASDQU010309255.1:21368-53613 GCA_032191745.1 Picea mariana
CATTGAAATTTACAATTTATCAGAATTTAACTTAACTTCCCAGATCTCAATTTGAATTTAGAATTACAATTAGTTTACATCAATTACTAAATCAATACACATAACTAATATTATAGCAATTAAAATTCTCAATAAGAATATCGTGACCAATGATGATGGATTTGAAGATGTTTTTTCACAACTGGTGTTCTTTCTGTTTTCTGGTTTGCTAATGGTAGAAACTTCACCCATACCTCCAGTCAACGTTAGGGTACTCTTCTTCCCCGTTAGCCCCCCAAGGCGCAAAGGGATCAAGAACACACAACCCAGAAAATTCTATAGCTCTAATATTTCCTTTCAAGGTAGAGATACCACTCTATTCTCAAACTTGGTATCTCAACTCTCACAAGTAAAACACAATCAAGATAATTTTGGCGGCATAACTTTACCAATAACTAGTATGTCCCGATTCCCATCTAACCATTTATTTTATAGAATTCAACTCTCACAAGTAAAACACAATCAAGATAATTTTGGCGGCATAACTTTACCAATAACTAGTATGTCCCGATTCCCATCTAACCATTTATTTTATAGAATTTTCCTCGATGACACATGTCACCATGCAAAATTATATTACTTTTTAAGTTAAATAATTTAGGATTAATCACCTCACACTTGGCACAGTCTCCCAAATGTTTTCCTAAAATTGTTCTTAGTTGTCTCTTTATTCCCCAGATTCTCGTTTAATGAATGTCTCCTAAATAGATCTTAGTTAGAGTTTGAATATGAGTCTTCTTTTAGTTAGACTAATGGTAGCTAGGCTCTAGATACCTTCCTATGTGTACACTTATTCTCTCATACTCTATTTATATCTCTAATCATTATATGTGTTTCTCCCTTTTATTTTAGATGGAATTATCTCTAAAATTTTTATTTATTTAACATTTTATTTCAGTCCCCTAACCTAAATTAGTCTTAGGCTTAGTTTTACAGTAGGCTTCAACTTATAATTGACATTTAAAATTAATAAAAACAATCTTTAATTAATTACTTTAAATTCGACAATGTGTGATCAATTCAAAGTTTTCTAGGCCACTTAGTTTATTTGACTCAAAATTTTAAATTACGTGACATGCCTTTAAAGATGCATCTCTACGCTCAAAGGGTGTCACTCACCTTTGACTGGTTTTGTTAGTTTTTTCTACCCTTGGAGTTAACACTCCACTCGATCAACCTTATGAGAGACTAAGGGATTCTAAGGAATAAGGAATCTACCTTATTGTGTGTCCCTTAAATGTCTTCATGAGAGACTGTCTCAGTCCGCCCTCATGATATCGTGGATCACTCGAACTAGGTAATCGTTAACCTACAATCCGAGCCATGGTGGTAGTAGGCTATGACTGGAACTCTGCCACACCTCTCCCTCAATATTTGGTTGTTGTGCATAAATCCTTTACTCCTTATGTGAGTTAATTAGCAAGCACCGTCAACCTCCATCCATTGACAAAACATTGTCATTGATCCATATACATAATTATACTAAATTAATCATATGACACATATGCATAAAATGAAATGCTTAAACAAAACAAAATTCACTCTCTGACTCAATCTAGAGTCCAAGGAGGTCCATTGATGGCATCGACATCCACAAAATATCATGTGTCCTGCACACTCAGGTAAACTTGTCAATAGCATCTCGCAATACATATATATCAAAAGACAAATAAATCACAACCTATCAACATCATCATAAAAATCTATAATCGAAACAAATAACCATGTACTATAATTGGATCACTTGCATGCAAATGTCCTCAAAGAATAAGTAGATAACATGTGCTTAGTAGAGTGGAATGTTACAAATTAGATATATTGTCTACATATATACCTAAAATTATATTGATCATAAATATGTTTAATAAATGTGGGATATATAAATAAACATGATAAATATTGTATTTAACATGTAAATAACAATATAAAAGAGTAAAGTTTGATTTTAATTTTTAATGGAAAATAAGCAAAAAAATTGGGGGGTAATTTTCGACGGAAAAATTTGAGGGAGAAATTTTGGAGGGAATATTTTGGGATGAAATTTTGGGCGAAATTTTGAAGGGATTTTTTTTTTTTTGTGGGGGGATTTAGAGGAAAAAGATGATTATGTATGTTATAATAATGCCATAGGGAGGGCGAACATCTGTATCATTCTATGTTCTTAGAGAAAAGGGTTGGATTCGTTAGATAAACAAGATTTTATTTTTGAGACATCAACAAATTGTTTGCATACCTTTTCTGTTGGGACTAAAAAATGCGATAGGAATGTTTATAATGCAAGTGAGGTGTCGTATTTTTCAGCTAGTCATAATTTTGATCATAGTGCAAGCACTTTTATTCAACATCTTCCTCATGAAATTCCTAAATCATAGGACTTTGAAGGCATTGATGATGAAGAGGAGGAATATGATGGTGATAAATCTATTCAACAGTTTAATAGTAATGAAAATAATCAAAACATATGTCAAAGAGGAGACTATGATCAACATTTAAATGATTGGGATGGAAATTTTCTTCCAAGTGAGGAGTTTCAAGGTACCAATGAAGATTTCCAAGGCACCAATGAATATGATGGACAATTTCCCTCAAGTGAAAATTTTAAAAGAAATGAAGATGATTATGACAATGGTGGACACTTTTTCCCGAGTAAGGTATTTAAAGACAACAATGTTGGTGATGATGAACTTCCTCCAAGTGAGGATTTTGAAGGTACTGATGAATATTTTCCTCCAAGTGGGGATTTCCAAGGAACAAATGAGGATGATGAATAATTCCCCCCAAGTGGGAAATGAATAATTCCCCCCATGTTGAAGGAATGGTAATTTTATTACATATGCATATTTTACAAGAATATGGAAGAAACAATTCAACAATGTTTGTATTCCTAAGAATTCAAGGATGAAAATTTGTAGTATATGTACTACTCTTAAATCAAGAAGAGATAAATCTGAAGGGGAAGAAAGAGGTATGCATTTAGTATTTTTTTTTTTTTTAATTGAATAGTTATCAACTATGAAAACATACGATCAATGTGTTCATTTTATGTCATGTGCATATTCCATAGTAAAAGTACTTCGCGAACATCAGAATCAACAATCAAGTGAAATACAAAAGTTTTACAAACATCAGACAAAGTGTTATGATGCTCCAAACAAATATTTAGGTATGATAATTGATGGCATGGACCAGAAGAAAACACTTCTACCACATTTTTCTGTACACCCAAAAATTTTCAGGAAGAGAACTTCATTCAGTTTCACTTGGTTGGTTGTATGGTTTTCAATGGAAAAATGTGTCCAAGGGTTTACTTCACAGCTCCAAATATTCATAATGATGTAAATATGAACATTACCTTAATTCATCTGTTTTCACTTACTCGTATGGAAATCTTCCTCAAGTTCTCTATCTACAGTTGGACAACACTAGTCGTGAAAATAAAAATCAAATTGTAGTTGGATATCTAAGAATTATTGTTGAAATGGGAATCTTTCAAAAGGTGAAATTTGGTTTCCTTCTTGTTGGACACACTCATGAACATATTGATCAAATGTTCAATCATTTTTCAATAACGTTGAAGAGGAAAAATGTTGGAAGTCTACGATCATTGATTGAATGTATAAAGAAAGCATACATTCTAGAGCCTCTTTTTCATACATTAGAAGAAAATATTGACATGTGAAGATTTATTCGGGGATCGCATCGTGAAGAAAAATGTATTGAGCAACTTAATGACATTAGCTTCCAACATCAATTTTGTTTCAAAAAGATTGATGGGAAAACACTTATATGGAGAAAGCGGTATTCAACTGCTACAGAATGTGGGCCTTCATCAGGTTTATCATTTTTTAAGTTCACTCTAGGTCATCCAATATTTGCATCAAAGTTATTATTTTTATAATCAGTTGTTGAAATCCATAATGCATAGAGGTGTAATAGAGATGTAGATTATTTTGAAAGCCTGGAAGAAATAAAAAATTCCATTAAGGATACATATGATTATTTTGATGTTATTGATTTTTTTTTGTGGGAGTATTTTTTCAATAGTCAAAGTGACATAATTTAAAGATTAACAAGTGATTATATAATGTTCAAGACTCCATTTCATTGGCCACAAGATATGCCAAATGAATATGAAGAAACAAACATTGTTGAAGTTCAACAAGAATCTCAACATGCTATTGAGCTTACACAAGAAGAGGAAAGAGAAATGTATATTGGTTCGTGAAGTTCACGTGCCCAACGTGAAGCCATGGAAGAACTTTACAGGGCTTTAGTATAAGATATTAAGGAGGGTAGCATGATTGCAATTTTAGAAACTGAAGATCCACATCGTTATCCATTTTGGATTGTGTTAGCACTCTGTAAATTTTGTTTAACTGATAGACAAACGACAAAGGTAACTATTTCAACCTACTTTAGAGCTGAAGCACTAGCCTGCTTAACTTAGAGAGGGCTCTCTCATGTCACTTGATATTTATTTGAAAATCGGTGGCTATATTTGGTTATTTTGGGGGTTTTAATAAAATTGTTGGCAAAGAAGGGGAGGAACACTTAGGGCTATGGAGTCAAAATTCTGAAAGTGAACAAAAACAATGCTCAGCTGGTAGAAATATCTAGAGGATAAAAAATAAATGAGGAGATGAATCTGAGTTATTCTTGAATTTAAATAGAGTGTAATAAGATAAAGAAAAAAAATAAATGCATTGGAGAATTACTGAAATGAATTCTGAATTAGTTAAGAAGACAATCACACAATTTAAATTGCTTAAGCAAAGAGCATCATAAGATGAATTCTGGGCCTTTAACTATCAAATTTAAAAGGAAGAAAATATAAATGAAATGACAGATGACAGGAAATACATACGATGAGGGGAAACAAAACTCATATTACCACCTTTATAATCTTTTCATAGAGACTTCAAAATAGTCTGCATTTATATTCAATCCGGATTCAGAAAATTACAAATAGAGTTAGAAAAAAAAAAAGGTTCTCTTGCACTTCTACCAACATTATTTCATTCATGTATCCCAGTGTTTATACAATTCGATTACAATGGCTGAAACTGAAGTGTTTCAGCTTCTAAAATGGATTAAAACAATTTCGACTGACAATTTAAGTATATGAACCTATTTACAATGTTTAACAAAAATGTTTTAAAATTAGGGATGACTTATCTGACTGCTCAGCTTCCTCTACACCATCTATCTCGCTCTGATCTTCTGTCGAATCTAAAAATTTGATGACACTTGGAGATCAGTTGTTGTTTCCAGGGAAACTTCATTTTGATCTACACAATTTTCTTCCATTGTGAGTCTGAAGGAATTTTGCAATCCATCATCTCTTTAATCAAAACCTCTAGGTCAATGTATGTGTTGTAGGACATAGTTGGCAAGACAACCTTCACTGTTTTAAATTTATTCAAAATTTCAAAGTCTGTAGCCAAATACTCTACCAGACTTGGGCCTTTCAGACTTACCTCCATGGCTTCAGATATGGAATGGTCCATCCGGTACTGAATGAGGAGGGATTTGTAGCCTTCCTGATTGTATAATTAACCTTTGCCATCTCAAAATGGTTGGAGGCCCTTGATAAACAATTGTTCAAATGTATCTTTAAAATTTTGGATACTGTGCTCCATTTGTATAGCTTTGTTCTGAACCAATTTGAGCAGGTTATGCTTGGCGATGACCCTCCTAGCCCAAATAAGCAGTGCAGTTCAGTCCTTTACCCCAATAGTTTGAAGATCACCAGTGGGCAAAAAATTTAGTAAATCAATAGCATTTTGGTCCCATTCCGAGGGTTCCTTGGCTAATACTTCATTAACAGCGGTACACCTGCTCCGGGCTGTGGCAACCACATTGTCTTTGTTATTTATAAAATTTAGATAAACCCTAAATTTAGTAGCCTCTACCACAATAGCATCCCAGATCACTTGTTTATCTCCCTGTAGTAGTGTTTTCCTTTTAACCTTGTTTTCAAATTGTTCACTCTCTCTTGCAAATCTTGATTTTCTCTTTGGAATGGAGCCATCTTTTCATCTTTCATTTTCATCTCTTGTTTCAACTTTTCTAAGGCCTCTTTAAGGCTTTTGATTTCCCCTGTCTGTAAACTTTCTTGGGACATAGCTTGAACCAATCCCCCAGTTCTTGATCCAGCTTTTGTATTAGCTAGTATAATGACAATCATATCTGATGTTGCTACTTGTCCCTGTCGCCAATTTTCCTTCTCTTTTTCCAGCTGTAACACTTTATCTTTGCAATTAAGTTCTTCTTGTCTAAATGTTTCCTTCTCCTACTCTAAAGCAACTAGCTCTGCTGTCCGTGGATGATCTATAGGGAACATATTCAACTTTTTCTTTAGGTTGTGGATCATCTTATCTGTATCATCCAAAGAAGCCTTTACCCCTTGAGGGACTTTAGATTCTAACCTTTTGACCCGTGTCATCCAGGCTTTGTTGGGTGTTTTTTCCTCTTTCAGTTGTCCATCTAATTCAACTGCATGTGTTGTCAATCTTGAAACTTTTAGACTTAAACTTAGGTAGTCTGAATATAGCATGTTACTAGCATTCCTGTGAAACTTTACTTTGTTTGTGGCACCAATATTATCATAGTGCATCTTGATTTTAGACACTTTATCATCATTTTCTATGGCTATATTAAACATCTTTATTTCCACATCTCTGAATGAGAACAGGGATGTCTTATTCTAGAAGATATTCTCTACTTCGGGCAACAGGTCTCTTATCTTATTGTTGGCCGTACTTCCTTTTACAACATACGAGTTCAAAAAGGTCCTCTTTGGATTGATAAATTACCCCAGGTGTCTTGCTAAATATGTGTTTCTTGCTATTGAAAACCCTTGTGCTTCTTTCACTTTGTGGCATGCTTCCTATACCAGCTTCTTCATTCTTGGTTGCACCTTCCACCATATCCATTTTTGTTTTCTCTTTAGGTTCTTCTTCTTCCATGTTAACGACTTCATAGGGTGGTGTAATTTTCATTTTCTTGGGAATATATTGTTGACTACTAGCACCCAAGGCCTCTGAACTGCTCCTCTTATTATAAACAATCATATTTGGGGATTTAACTATCAATCTCTGAGAAGATTTATGTGTTCGGATCTGCTGAGGGGAAGACTCTATTGGTTTTATCTAATCGTGTTGCAAATTGACCTCCATATCTGTACATGTTTCTAGATTAGCCATTTTATCAAATCCTTTAACATGCTCGTGTTCATAGGGGCCCAATTTTCTCATTAGACTTCTCTTTGATATGATCTGATGCAGATGATATTTTCTCCCTTGAAATTGCGTGAACCCAGATTCATTGAGTTTGGATTGGATTCGAGGCAAACAAGATTTGTTCTTTACCAGAAAGGGTCCTACTATGAAAGGAAATTTTAAGTTAGAAGCCTTGTGTGCTTTCATAAAATGCTCTGTCTCTGAAATAATCCTTTGTCTGATCAACTCCAAAGAAAAGATTCTGGGAGTCAAAAAGACTGGTAAAAGGTAAGGTCCTTCTTGATAGCCATATACCCAAATCACAGTAGATTGTATTAACATCATCCAATCTCCTACCCTGCGCTCTAGATTTGGTTGTAAAGAGGTTTTCATTTCTTCCAGAACCCTTGGAAGGTATGAACCGAATATAATACTGTACACTCTGGACATAATCTTATTGATAAAAATAATCATTGTGATCCTTTTACATTCAGTTGAAATAAATGCAGTCTCGGGGAATTTGGTTTTGTTAGATTCCATGAACATTCTCAACAAGTGCATGTAGTATCTAAAGTGACTCAATGAATTGAAGTTTAGCAACTGTGGATGCATATTATCGGCAATGAATTTTTCAAAATTGACACAGACCAATTGACCAGACCTTCACATAAAAAAGGTCAACAAGAAAGCTAACATGACTTCTACCACAAAATTGTCATTATCCAACCCTAGAATTTGACTAAGAAGGGAACAGGCCCACTGGACCTCAATAATCATAATGTTTACATTGATAGGCAACGACAGACTTTCTGAATGGTGTTCAGGTTTGACAATGGTTTGAAGAAACAAGGTTTTTACTTATGATAGGCACTCTCTATAAATTGTGATCATTTTCTCCTCCTCGAAGGGCTCTGATAGTGTGGGGGAGGAATCTGGTATACTAAGGGTGTGTCAAAGCGAGGGAGTATCTATTTCGCATAAAACCTATGACCCTAATTTATTCAAAATGACCCTTTCTTCCTATGAATACTGCTCCGCACACTAGCTTACAAACTCAAGGAAAGGAAAGACTACTTCTATGATGTAAGGGGTAATGTATGCTTGAGCCTCTTCGAGGAAGGGTGTGTGCATTCTATCATTGTCTAACAAATTTGATCTGGACACGGAAATGGGTGAGACCGTTATTTCTGTGTCGAAAACATATGAGTCCCTATCAATTAGGGATTCTTCCCTAGAGGGAAGATCTTTCTCAGTTACAGATAAAATGATAGGGTTAGCGGCCATGGAGAAAAATGCTTATTCAACAATGAAAAAAGAATGAATCTGATTCACTGTTGAGCTTTAATTTTGAATGGAGGGTTTGCACCACTTTTCAACTTTCAAGTTCTTTGAAATATTATAGAATAATGAACCCAAGACTCTCCTTTTATACATGTTTTTTCATATCGGGGATTGGAGAAAACGGTTTTAGGCTGACCTCTTTTCGCCCCAATGTCCCTCTGATAATGCCACACGTCCACGAATGAAACCACAACAAATTTTCCCAGCCCACCTCCAAATAATTATCCTCCATGCTACTTCATTGCCCTATATGCACCTTAGTCATTGATCCAGGCTACTTCAAGATCGACAGTTCGCCGTGTCCCATAGACTTTCATATCAGGGATTGGAGAAAACAATTTTAGGCAGATTGCTTTTCGCCCCGATGTCCCTCTAAGAGATCCATGCATCCATGAGTGAAACCATGGTAGTTTTCCCCGTTCCACCCTCAAATAATTAACTTTTGCATTATTTCATCACCCGATATGGCAGTTGGTCGTTGATCTAGGCTACTTCCAGATCGACGGTTCGTCGGGTCCTACCTTTCACGTTTCCGCTACATTTGTCCATATGCCGGCAGATGTAGCTTGGTTATCCAAACTATCATATTTCTACAACGATATAACTCTTCGCTAAATTTACGAAACTTGGATGTTGTCTGAAAATTGTTATGGTGATAACATAGGCTCTAACTGGGGATTCTATTCTCCCCACGAGGTAGCAAATAACTATAGACTAGGTTCCTACCCATTGGGATGTGGTCTATTTGTGTGATCTGAATCTGCTAGATTTTATTCAAAATCCCAAAATCTACCCAGCATAGCTCATGGCTTTCACCTCGGGCTTCAACTATGCCTATTTTATTCCAACTACTTCATGTACAAAGAAACAAAAACACAAAATGATCATATACAATGAATGGAAGGGGTTATGATTTTTTAAACAATGTAATGTTTGAGGAACCTTCCATTCACAGGCCCTCCTCTAGTGATCTCTCCATTACTCTCCTGTAACAAGTAGGAATTTCTCCCACGATACGTTGCAATTTTGAACGGGCCCAACCATAGGTGATCAAATTTCCCATGTTTTCCCTTATCTTCGTTTCTGGCATCCCACTTTAGTATCTAGTCTCCTGGTTCGAAATCATGCACCTTGGTATATCTATCGAAAGCCTCTTTGGTCTTGTCTTGGCGCAAATGAGTATTATTGAAGGCCTTTTCCCTGGTTTGTTGTACATTGATTAGTTCATCATCTCTTCTCTGGATGGTGTTTATTTCTTCTTCCTACTCCTATAACATCTTAATTACCGACAATCCCAACGCAGTAGGAAAAATATCTTCTGTGCCATAAACAATCTGTAAAGGAGACATGGAAATATATATTTTTGGGGATATCATGTCAGCCCATAGTGCGTGCATGAGATTTTTGTGCCATGCCTTTGTATTCTCTTGCAACAATTTTGTGATGATTCTGGCTAAGATTTTATTTGAAGATTCAGCCAATAAATTTCCTTGCGAGTATTATGATGTGGAATGTCCAAGGGTAATGTTGTAATCACTGCAGAATTTTTCCAATTTCTTATATTTGAAAGAAACTGCATTGTATGTTATAATTTTGATCGGGCATATGAATTTGGACAAGATATTGTCTTCAAAGAATCGAATGATAACATCATATGTGGCTTGTCTTGTGGGAACTTCCTCAATCCACTTAGTGAAATAATTTATTGCGGTCAGGATCCGTTTTTCTTGTGCTGAGGATTGTGGATGTATTTCCCCTATAAAATTTAGGCCCCACTGTCTAAAAGGAGCTTCCACTAAAATAGGTTTTAAAGGAAGAGCCTGGAATTTTCCTTTCCCATTGAAAATTTGACATTCATGTCACTTTGAAACTTGTTTATAAACATCGGGAAAGATGTTAGGCCAATAAAATCCATATCTCAAAATTTTGTGGATAGTTGTCTTCCAATAATGATGACCTCCACAGTCACCCTTATGGAATTCTCTAATGGTTTTCTCTGCTTCTTTTTCTATCAAACAACTCAACAAAATTCCTCCTAGATCTTTTGAGTACAACAATTCATTTACTATATAAAATTTTGCTGCCTTCAGTTTCAAGAATTTGGCTTTTATACTCATGAGGAGCCTGCAAATTCTTCAACACAAAGATGATATCTGCATACCATGTAGAGTCAAGAAATTTCTGAGATATTTGTGGACTGCCCTTTTCTTCTTCTGTTGCATTTTTTGATAGATCTGTAGTGAATTTTATTCTCAAGAGTTCACAGTTTGTTTGTGCGATTAGTTTAGAAAATCCATTTCCTTTGAACAACTTAGTGGGATTAATATCCAAGTCATATTTTAACTATACTGCTATCCATTTCCCCCTCTTTCCTTCATGATCGAGCTGTGTCAAGATGTCTTTCACTGAACTGTTGGGAACTTAAGCAGTGGTATGTTAATGTAGGATGTATCCCATGAATTCCTTTCATGACTTGACTAAAGCATACACTTGCTTCTCAATGATTTCATATTTTAAAGGAGCATCTCTCAATGTCTTGTTGTAATATGCTATTGGATTCTCAAAATTTTGGCCATCTTTCTAGAGTAGCACACCTGCAATTATGTGTTCTGAAGTGAAAGAGAATAGTATGAAATGTTTCTCAAAATTTGGACTAGCAAGTACATGAGCCTTCGTCAATGACACTTTGATGTCTTCAAAAGATTTTCTAGCCTCAGGAATCCACTTGATTTCATTTCCCTTCTTTAGCATGTTGGTAATATGTTTTATGATTTTAACCAAATTAGGAATGAATATCCTTAGGAAGTTCACTTTGCTCAGGAGGGATTGTACTTCCTTTTTTCTTCTGGGTATGACATTTTTCAAGATCCCCTCAACTCTGTTGGGGTCTACATTTATCCCTTCCTTTGAAATAATGTTTCCCAACAACTTCCTTCTTCCATGGAGAAATTTGACTTCTTAGGATTCAATGAGATCCCAAACTTTCTGCATTTTTGGAACACCCTTATGAGATGTTTGATGTGCTCTTCATCCGAGCAAGAATCCAGAGTAATGTCATCGAGGTATATAACAATAAATTTGTCATTTTCATCAACAAAATCTATGTTCATAGCTCTTTGAAACGCTTCCCTTGCATTCATTAGTCCAAATAGAATTTTTGCATATATGAAAGTTCCCCATGGTGTGGTGAACATTGTCTTTTCTTGATCGTCAGGGTGTAACATGATCTTGTTGTATCCTGAGAAACCATCTAGCATTGACATTTTTTAAGAGCCCACCACCTTCTGTAAAATATGATCCATTTTGGGAAATATGTAGTTTTCCTTAATAGATACCTTATTCAAGTTCCTGAAATCCACGCACAACATGATTTCTCCACACTTTTTTCTAACTGGCACCAGGTTGGTTACCCATCTGGAAAACCTCAGAGACACTATGATTTTTGCTTCAAATACTTTCTTTACTTCTTTTTCTGACAATGGTAACAATAGAGGGTTTATTCTTTTTAATTTCTATTTGAAGGGCTTGTGATCTTCTTTGATTGGGATAACATGTTGGATTATATTGGTATCATAAAATTTCAGCTCATCATAGCTCCAAGAAAAGACATCAGGGAATTCCTTCATTAATTTTACATACCTCTCTTTAACTTCAAGACTGAGATTCTTGGACAACTTAACAATCTTTGGATCCTCTGGAGTCTCGATATTGCAATCTTCGAAATCCCCTTCATTTATTGTAAGCTTTGGACTTCTGGCCATGTCATTATTATCAAAACCTTTCTCTAATGGTACTACGCCTTTAGGAATGATGTTTCTTTTCAACTGTACAATATCTCTGCCAACAATCTAATTGTCAAAATATCCTTCTTTTGTGAAAGTAGTTGCATCCACCTCATCATCGCAATATTCATCATCAATGTTTAAATTCTCAAACTCATTCTCCATTTTGAGGAATATTTCTATATGTCTGTCATTCTCGACGACTTGCCAGTGCTTCATATTGTCTGGTATTGCTGGCTTTTACTTCACCTCGACCTTGTAGCTTTTTTCAGGGAAAATTGGAACTCTAAAAACTAATGCTTAAGTAGCCAGGGCATCAACAACCTGATTTTGCTCTCTTGGAATTGTTGAGAGATTACATTTTGGGAATTTCTCAAGGAGTTCCAGTACCAGGTTTCTGTAATCCCTCAATCTGGGCTATTTTTCTTGGTAGATTCCTTTGATTTTATTTATAATTAGCTCAGAGTCTCAATGTACAAGAATTCTTTTGGCACCTAGTTCTTCTAAAAATTTAAACCCCAATATTAATGCTTCATATTCTGCCATGTTATTAGTGCATTCAAAAACCACTTTGTAAGAACATAATTTTGAGACTCCTTTGGAATGATTTATCCATATGCCAGCTCGAGCTTCTTCTCTGCATGCAGCTCCATCGAAATTCATTTTCCATATCTGATCCTCTGCATCATCTTTTTTCTCTGAAAGTTCTTCTATCTACTGGTCAAGCTTACTTTTGTCATCCATAATGATTTATGTTTCCTCTTCTTCGGAGCATAGGCCATTGAATAAAATAGAGGACCCTAATTCATTTTCTACCGAATAGATAGGATGATTGCTAGGCTATGATTTGTTGTTGACAATGTATTTATGCAGAACCTCCTTGTACAATATTTTGTCTTGACCAAAGATAGGAATAGTGGCATATGACATGTCCATCTAGAGGGTTCCCTTTAGTTTTGCAGCCCATGACCTGGATAAAAGCATACCAAATTTTGGAGGGATATCATCTACCACTACATTCATCACCATATTCTTTGCTGGGATTTGTGCCAAAGAAACCACCATGTCTTTGATCATGCCAAGGAATTTCACCTTTCTTGAATCGAAGGAGAATGGGTCTTTATAAGGTCTTGTGAAATTGATACATAATTGGTCCATGACCACTTTGGGCATTAGGTTGTGAGATGCTTCAGAGTTTATCATAGCATTGTGCAAAATCATGTCGTGAATTTTGAAGCTAACATAAAAAGGAGGGACTTCTTCATTTTCGCTACTTTCTTCTACTCTTGGCCCAAATAAGATGGTTGGGTGATCATCCTGTATGTTCAAGGTATCAGAGGTTTGTCCCATCTTAAGAATCTTTATGATCTGATTTTTATACTCGCTATTCTTGATCAATTCATTAAATGGTACTGGAATTTTTATCTTAGCCATCTCACTTTAGAAATCAAAAGAGGACGAAGTTTTATCTACCTCTTTGGTGACCATTTCTTTCCGTGTCAATAATTTTTTATGAGGTTCTTCTTTCTGCTTCCCCTTTTCCACAGTATATTTTGTAGTATAATCTTTAACAATAGAATCTTTCACAGCTGATTCTTTTGCAGTAGGATCCTTTTTGGGATGACTTTAAGAAGGTATGTTATTTTGAGCTTCTTTTGTGGGATTCCCCTTTGGGGGGTTTGGAGGTACCTTTTGATTTCAAAGGTTATATTGCCTTTCGAATTGCATGATGGCGTTTTGCAGTCCAATCTTATAATATTCCCTTTCTACTCATACCCTTTCTTCTTCATCTTGCAAAAAGATCTCACTTCCATCCATGATCTGGTCATGTTCTTCTTTGGTCAAAAATACCTCTGTTTCTTTATCTCACTTCCATCCATGTTGTCTTCAAAATATCTATCATAATCCTCATTCATATAATTATTTTGAAAATGAGGCCTTATTTGTTGTTCCCCCTGATTTCCTTGGTTCCCCTGACTTGCCTGATTTGCCTGATTTGCTTGATATGCTTGAGTGGCCTGATTTCTCTGGTTTCTTTGCTCTCTTTGTCTAATCTGCGGAATGGATGGTCTTCTCAAATTTTTGGGTGGACTGTTAGCCTGTTCTCTAGGGTTAGGCCTATTTCCCAAGGCCATTATCTACATCATTCTTTCCATGTTTCTCATCATTGCTTCAAACCTCTCTTTTGATGTTTGTGATGCCGAATTTTGTACTTTATCCTGATTTATGTTCATGTCCCTTCCAAAGTTAAATTTTATCTTTCCTGAAGCCATTAGGTTCACTTGAACTTCTATGGAATCTGTGATCATATCATCAAATGTGGCAGATCTTTGTTCCCTCAATAATAAAGAAAAATCACTTTCAAAAGAATCAACATATCTAAGATGAGTAGCTTTAGGAGGGGGGTTAACCTCAACAGAGATCAGATTATATACCTTCATGAATCTGGTTGAAAATTCCTTCACTATTTTGTCAGGTGATCTTATCATGTTGTTATACTAGGTCAACAACTGGACGAGATTTTTCTTATCTCCCCATTTCTCAAGGAAGATGGTTTCAAAGGCATCAAAATCCACGATACTAGCTGGTGGAAGAACTCTGGACCACTTCATTACCTCTCCTGCAACGCTTTCTGTAAACAACCTCATTTTCACATCTTCAAAGTCCACCTCTTTTAAGTCTATGAAATCATTGAACCAGTCTAGATGCTTCTGAGCTAATATATTACCTTCAACGTCATATAGTTTGATCCTTAGGTTGTAGTCTTGAGGTAAATCATGTAATTGAGTAGGCGGTATGAGGGGAGAAAATATGGCTTCCATGGCTACTGTGAGGGGTCGAAGTGATGTTGGTTTCAAGCAGGAATCACTACAGGCTTAACAGATGTGGCTTGAATCAAATCTTGGAATCTCTTTTCGTCAAAGATGGTCTCATTTAAATGAGATTCAGATTTAGTCCTGAATAGGGATTGCTCAAATTTCACATCAAACTCAAGGTCTTCAATGCTAGTCACTCCGTCTTTGGGAAAAGAAAAATATCGGTCTGGACATAACACTGGGGTTACTGGATTTTCTTTTCCTTTATGTACAATATTTTCAGGGTCAGACACATGGATTGTAGCTTCTAGGTCTGGGTTGCTCCTAGTGTGAATTCTCTTAGGAGCCAGGATTTTTGTATCACACGGTGTAGTCCAACTGGTCTCTGAGTAACGGAGTCGATAGGAAAAAAATAATATCAGCCAATAAGGTACTTGATCCATTGTCACCCTTAGGGATCAAACTAAATCTTTAAGTCATTTTTCCTAGGGAAGATTTTTTAGTTTCGTCCCCAGCAACGGCACCATAATATTAGAACTCTGTAAATTTTGTCTCACTGATAGACAAATGACAGAGGTAATTGTTTCAACCTACTTTAGAGATGAAGCACTATCCTTCTTAACTTAGAGAGGGCTCTCTCGTGTCACTTGATATTTATTTCAAAATCGGTGGCTAGATTTGGTTGTTTTGGGGGTTTTAATAAAATGTTGGCAAAGAAGGGGAGGAATAGTCAAGGCTATGAAGTCAAAATTCTGAAAGTGAACGAAAAACAATGCTCAGCTGGTCGAACTCTCCAGAGCATAAAGGATAAATGAGTTGATGAATATGAGTTATTCTTGAATTTAAATAGAGTGTAAGAAGATAAAGAAAACAAATAAATGCATCAGAGCATTATTGAAATGAATTCTGAATTAGTTAAGAAGACAATCAGATAGTTTAAATTGCTTAAGCCAAGAGCATCATAAGATGAATTATTGTCCTTTAACTATCCAATTTAAACAAAAGAAAATGTAAATGAAATGAAAGATCACAAAAAATACATATGATGAGGGGAAACAAAGCTCATATCACCACCTTTAGAATCTTTTCATAGAGACTTCAAAATTTTTTGTATTTGTATTCAATTCATCTTCGGAAAACTACAAATAGACTTCGAAACAACCAAAAAGGTTCTCTTTCACTTTTGCTAGCATTAATTCATTCAAGTATCCTAGTATTTATACAATTCGATTACAATGGTTGAAACTGAAGCGTTTCAACTTCTAAAACTGATTAAAACAATTTCAACTAATAGTTTCGGTATATGAGCTGATTTACAATGATTAAAAAAAATGTTTCAAAATTACGGACGATTTCTCTGACTGCTCGACCTCCTCTTTGCCATCTATCTCTCTCTGATCTTCTGTCGAATCTGCAAATTTGATGACACCTGGAGATCATTTACTAGTTCCGGGGAAACTGCATTTTGTTTTACCCAGCCGCACAATTTCCTTCCATTGTGAGTCAGAGGGAATTTCATAATCCATCATATCTTTAATCAAAATATCTAGGTCAATGCATGTGGCGTATGGCATAGTCGGCAAACCAACCTTCATTGCTTTAAATTTATTCAAAATTTCAAAGTTTGTAGCCAAATACTCTACCATACTTGGGCCTTTCACACTTTCCTCCATGGCTTCAAATTTGGAATGGTCCATCTTGCACTTAATGAGGAGAGAGTTGTAGTATTCTTGATTGTATAATGAACCTTTTCCATCCCAAAATGGTGGGAGGCACTTGATAAACAATTGTTCAAATGTATCTTTAAACTCTTGTATATTGTGCTCCATTTGTAGAGCTTTGTTCTGAACCAATTTGAGCAGTTTGTGCTTGGCGATGACCCTCCTAGCCCAAATAATCAGCATAGTTCTGTCATTTACCCCAATAGTCTGAAGATCTGTAGTGTGCACAGAATTTAGAAAATCAATAGCATTTTGGGCCCATTCCGAGGGTTTCTTGGCTAATACTTAATTAATAAAGGTACACCTACTCCATTCCGTGGCGTCCATGTTGTCTTTGTCATTTATAAAATTCATATAAACTCTCAATTTAGCAGCATCTACAACAATAGCATCCCAGATCACATGGTTATCTCCCTGCAATATTTTTTTGCCTTTAACCTTGTTTTAAGCTTGTTCACTCTCTCTTGCAAATATTGATTTTCTCTTTGGAGTGGAGCCATATTTTCATCTTTAATTTTCATCTCTTGTTTCAACTTTTCTAAGGCATATTTAAGGATTTTGATTTCCCCTAGATGTAAACTTACTTGGGACATAGATTGAAGAAATCAATCAGTGCTTGATCCAACTTCTGTATTAGCTGGTATAATGAAAACCATATCTGATGTTGCTACTTGTCCCTGTAGCCAATTTTCCTTCTATTTTTCCAGCCGCAACACTTTATCTTTGTAATTGAGTGCTTCTTGTTTGAATGCTTCCTTCTCCTCCTCTAACACGATTAGCTCTGTTGTTTGTGGATGATTTGTAGGGGACATCTTTGTATTTTTCTTTAGGCTTTGGATCATCTTATCTTTCTCATCCACATAATCCTTTACCCCTTGAGGGCCTTCAAATTCTAACCTTTTGACCTGTGTCAGATAGGCTTTTCTGGATGCTTTTTCCTGTTTCAATTGTCCATATACTTTTAGTGCATGTGTTGTCAATATTGAAAATTTCAGACTTAAACTTAGGTAGTCTAAATATAGCATGTCACCAACATTCCTGTGAAACTTTACTTTGTCTTGGGAACCAATATTCTCATAGTGCATCTTGATTTCAGACACTTTATCATCATCTGCTATGACTATATTAAATGTCTTTCTTTCCACATCTCTGACTAAGAACAGGGACATCTTATGCTGGGAGATCTTCTCTACATCAGGAAATAGGTCTCTTATCTCATTGTTGGCCATAATTCCTGTTACAACATACAGGTTCATCACGTCCTCTTTGGATTGATAAACTGCCCCAGGTAGCTTACTAAATATGTGTTTGTTGTTGCTGAAAACCCTTGGGTTTCTTTCACTTTGTGGCATGCTTCCTGTACCAGATTCTTCACTTTTGGTTTCACCTTCCACCATCTCCATGCTCGTTTTCTCTTTAGGTTCTTCTTCTTCTAGTTCAACCACTTGAGAGGGTGGTGTAATTTTCATTTTCTTAGGAATATATTGTTGACTACTGGCACCTATGGCCTATGAACTACTCCTCTTATTATAAACACTCATCTTTGGGGCTTTAACTATCAATCTTGGAGAAGATTTATGTGTCTTGATATGATGAGGGAAAGAATCTATTGGTTTTATCTGATCATGCTGCAAAGTGACCTCCATATTTGTACATGTTTCTAGATTAGCCAGTTTATCAAATCCTTCAACATGCTCGTGCTCATAGGGGCCCTATTTGCTCATCAGCCTTCTCTTTTATATGATATGATGCAAATCATATTTTCTCCCTTCAAACTGCGTGAACCCAAATTCGTTGAGTTTGTATTGGATTTGAGGAAAACAAGATTTGTTCTTTACCACAAAGGGTCCTACTATGAAAGGAAATTTTAAGTTAGAAGCTTTGTGTGCTTTCAGAAAATGCTCTGTCTCTGAAATTATCCTTTTTATGATGAAATCCAAAGAAAATATTGTGGGAGTCAAAAATATTGGTAAAAGGTAAGGTTCTTCTTGATATCCATATACCCAGATCACAGTAGATAGCATGAACAACATCCAATCTCCTACCCTGCTCTTTGGATTTGGTTGTAAAGAGATTTTCATTTCTTCCAGAACCCTTGGCAGGTAAGAACCGAATATAAGAGTGTACACCTTGGACATAATATTATTGATGAAAATAAGCATGGTTATCCTTTTACATTTAGTTGAAATAAATGCAGTCTCAGGGAATTCAGTTTTGTTAGATTCCAGGAACATTCTGAAAAAGCGTGTGTAGTATCTGAAGTGTCTCAATGAATTGAAGTTTACCAGTTGTTGATGCACATTATCAATGATGAATTTGTCAAAATTGACATGGACCGACTGACCAGAACCTGGCATAAAAAATTTCAACAGGAAACCTAACATGACTTATACCACAAACTTGTCATTATCCAACCCTAAAATTTGACTAAGCAAGGAACAGGCCCACTGGACCTCAATAATTATAATGTTTACATTGATAGGTAACGACAGACTTTTTGAATAGTGTTCAGGTTTGACAATGGTTTGTAGAAACAAGGTTTTTACTTTTAAAGGGAACTCTCTGTATATTGTGATCATTTTCTACTCCTCAAAGGGCTCTAACACTGTGGGGGAGGTATCTGGTATACTGAGGGTGTGTCGAAGCGACAGACTATCTATTTCTCATAAAAAATCTAACCCTATTTATTCAAAATGACCCTTTCTTCATGTGAATACCACTCTACACATCATCTTACGAACTCAGGAAAATGAAAGATTACTTCTACGATGTAAGGGGTAATGGAGGCTTGAGCTGCTTCGAGGAAGGGTAGGCGCATTCCATGATTGTCTAACAAATTCGATCTGGACATGAAAATGGGTGATACCGTTATTCCTGTGTCGAAAATGTCTGAGTCCCTGTCAATTAGGGATTCATCCCTAGAGGAGAGATCTTGCTCAGTTACGGATAAAATGACAGGGTTAGCGACCATGGAGAAAAAACCTATTCAGCGATGAAGAAAGCACGAATTTGATCCACTGTTTAGATTTATTTTTGAATGGAGGGTTTGCACCATTTTTCAATGTTTGAGTGCTTTGATATATTATAAAATAATGAATCTGAGACTCTCCTTTTATACATGTTTTTTCATATCGGGGATTGGAGAAAACGGTTTTAGGTAGACCTATTTTCACCCCGATGTCCCTCTCAGAGCGCCATGCATCCGCAAATGAAACCACGACAATTTTCCCTGGCCTCCCTCCAAATAATTATACTCTGCGTTGCTTCATTGCCCAATATGCACCTTAGCCATTGATCTGGATTGTTTCAAAATCAATGGTCCACTGGGTCCCATTGACTTTCATATCGAGGATTGGAGAAAATGATTTTAGGAAGACCAATTTTCTCCCCGATGTACCTTTGAGAGTGCCACACATCCACGAATGAAACCATGGTAGTTTTCCCCAGCCCTCCTTCAAATAATTAAGTTTCAAACTATTTCATCACCTGATATGGTTGTTGGTCGTTTTTCTAGACTGCTTCAATATCGACGATCCATCGGGTCCTACCTTTTGTGTTTCTGATACATTTGTCCATATGCCGGAAGATGTAGCTCGGTCCTCCAAACTATCATGTTTCTATAGCGATATAGATCTTCGCTAAATTTTTGAAACTTGGATCCTGTCTGAAAATTGTTATGATGATAACAGATTGGAAAGGTTATAAGATTGAGAAATAAAATGATGTTATTGCAATTGAAGTGCATTGGTATGAAACAAGTACACACCTATTCAATGGTGTGTACAAGCTATAGATTGTGGTTGAGAAACATGTCCATAGAAAGAGAAAAAGAAAGGGTCAAAATACAAATCGTCGTCACACTGACCTCTTAAAATTAGATGATCTTGACATACTTGTTTATTACTTGAATTTGATAAATAGAAGAACTCTTCGCTCCAAGATACCAAATATTATCAAGAAGTTGTTGTCGTAAGAAATAAATGTAATATGTGAGTGTAATGTCTCCAAGGTTGAGCCCTATTGTAAATCATGTCTATGAAGTATAAAGATTGAATTATGAATTGTAATTATGTTTTATAGGCTGGTGAGACAATTCATATAAGCTAGTGGGCTTATGTGTTATTAGGCCAGGGAGCCTAAGTGTTGAAGGCCAGGAGCCTGATTTTGTTTTGTACATGTAATTATGCACAGTATTAATACAAGACATCTCTGCATGTGGACCGACCACGATGGATGAGTGATGGGGGACTAAGCTTCCACAAAGCCTGGGTAAGGGAGAGGGGGCTGAAAGGTTGGGAGAAGGGGCTAAGCTTGGGGGTTGAAGCCCTTGGGAGTAATAATTTATTATTATTTCAAATTACTGTGTAAATGTTTATGTGTTATCCTAAGTTCTTTTGAAGGACAGGTGACTTCCAAATGGGAAGGAACGTGCTTCATGGATGACATGTGTCAACCTGAGCACATGCAATTTAACCCAGAAAATGAGCCATGTTGGGGGTTTGATTCCCATTCTTCCAACCTCAGCATAAGTTTGTTCAGCATTCGCCATCCTCCATTTGAACGCATTTTGGCCTCTATAATTGGACCTCTGCATACCTCACACACTTGAAACCCATGGTAAACCATGAGTTGAGCCATGTCTCCTGTGTTTCTTGCTGAGAAGCCCGACAGATCCTGTAAACTCCGAGTCGAGCTATGCCTTAGTGCTAACTATTGCCATTTTTGGGTGTCCATAACCATTTTTTTTCCCAGTTCGAAGTAGTGGCCACGCAGTTCTCAACTGAATGTGGCTAGATGCCATTGTATGTACCTAGTTAATCCTTGTTTTCATCCTCACTGTGTTGGAATTGGTCAAAGAATAGGTTTCCAGGCCTGTGAGAAATTCTTTCTAGGTGAGAGAGTGTGTCGAGGAAGGAGAGAGATCCTAGAAGGAACCCTATAGCTACCACAGAGCTTGGAGATTTTTGGTCTAGTCTGTTGCTGAAGCCCGAGGAAAAGGAGGTTAGCAGCCATAGGACTGTCTAGGTGATGGAGAAGGTGTATACTCCTAGGGTGGGACAGACATGTGGGGAAGGAGAGTCTGTGGGCAGTGGGCATAAGTGGTTCCTAGGAGAGAATCCTCCTTATTTTACGTGTATTCTTCCTGTAAACCTTACCTAGCCTAGGATTCCTTACCTGGTGGACCTTAGTCCCAGCTCTAGGGTGACCTACTATTAAGAGTGATGAGCAGCGTGGTCTAAGGCTGGGAGGTTCGTGGAAGGTCTACACGCAGTTGGTGGTGCATGACAGTTTCAAAGATAAGTGTCACTATGTTTTGTAATTCTGTAATTAATTAAATTGCATACCTGTGATTCTTGCAATGTTATCATGTATATTGTTGTGGATATGAATTATTGTTATTTCCATTAACTCTGAAATGCTAGCAGTAATTATGTGTTTAACTATAATTAAGCGTTTTAAGTTCATTAGAATGCATAATTTGTTACATAAGTGTTTTTTTTTTCGCGTAGTAGCATTGACCCGACCATGGGGTTGGTGGTCAAGGGCATTACAATGAGTCTGTTGAACCTAGTCATGGATCTAAAAGGCATTTGAAATACGAAAATTTGGGCATGCATGTAGACTCATATGGTGCATTCATCAGGAATAGAGAAGAGTATGGATCATCTACATCTTCATCCAATCATTCATCTAAAGAAAATGTAGAATTTGATGGTATTTCAGAAACGATGAGTCAATCTGAACATGTGTATGAAACATTTTATGCATTTTTTATCCATATGATGTTTGTATGGTACCTCAAAATGATCATTGAACTTAAATGTGATCTTACATGAAGTTATGATTTTTTTTTATGTTTTATGAATGATATGTTTTTTATTATGGGTAATAAAATAAAATTTCTTAGCTCATATGTTTTGAAAAAAGACAATATAAAAATGATTTTAAGAAATAATTTATGTTTCATTCAATGTAACTTGTATTTACGTTTTTTTATTATAAGTAAAAAGTTATTAAAAAGTGATGTTGAATTTTTAAATTATATCGTGATATTTTCATGGAATTATGTATTACATTTTGCTTTGAGTGATAATAAGATTTAAAAAGTAAATATTTAAAGGTTTAGTTTATGATTTTGTTTACAGTAATGATGAGTTCTTTTCCACTTTATAAAAATGTGTCATTTTCATACCTCAATTTTAGAATGGGTGCTACCGGTAGCAATACATTTCCATTTTATGGTTGAATTTGAGATTTTGGTTTTAATGGTACCAAGTGCTGAAAATACAATTTCAAATTATCAAAAATTTTAATGTTTGACAAGAAAAAAAAAATTAAAAAACATTTTTTTAGGTGTTGATTTTAAGTTTTTTCTCAGCTACTATCTGAGTTTTGAAGGCCATGTTTTAAAAATGTTGTAATTTTGACCCGATTTAAAATAATGGTGATATCGGTAGCACCACTTTTTGATTTGGGGGTTGATTTTGATGTTTTTTTATGAAAAAATATGGGTTTTTTGGGCCATATTTCTCGTTTTGAGGTCACAATTCTCATTAAGTGGGTAACTGATCCGGATTTTATGAGTAGAACAAAATCAATACAAATTATTAACATATTATTAACACAGAATAACAGAGATACAATAAAACTGGTTTTCTATTCAATAAGAAAATAAGCAGAAACTGTAAAATGCAGCCAAAAAAAAACTTGCTAGAATGGTGGCAGTTTATCTCTGAGAAGATATGTGAGGATTGCGCTCATTCGCAAGAAGATGATTACAATGAGGCTCTAAAATATTTTTTACAATAAACATGTGTGAAAAACCATAGACATCCAAAAAACTAATCCTAGGAAATGAAGCGCCAAAACTCATGTGGGCCCCATTTGGGTAAGTCAATACATCAAATTCCCGGGGTTGTGACTTTTTCATACGATCTTCATTTTAGGCATACAATAGCCCATTGGGAAGACCTATCCAAATAATACAATTGTTAATGAAAATTTCATGCTGAAACTTTTTGAATCCTACATACCCAAAAAAATGTCGTTTAGGGCCTCAAAACGGCTTCAGAAGTTCAACAATCGAAAAAACTGCTAAAAATAGTAAATTACAAAAATTGCCAGAACATTGTTTTGAGCTAGCTAGAAAAGTTGTGTGGCCACCTATATCCACCTACATCAATCCTCCCTCTTTAGGAAGAAATGGTCTCCATTGCATTGAGTTCCCCCATCAGATGAGGGAAATTCTATTGAATTTGGCCCTGGCTAAGCCACTTGCCTTGGTGCAGGAGCTGCCTTGCTTTGACAACACGATAAAGTTGGATCCTTTTTTGTCAAGTCCCCTTGATATGTGTGTCCAAAATATGGTCATTGGATGCCTGTTGTATGCAGTCGGGGTTGAGCTCTGTTGGTGTCAGTTGTTCTCCTACGTCTGAGGTGTCCAATAATGGTGGGAAATAAGGCCGAAGGAGGTCCATGTTGAACAATGGGTGTAGGCCAAGGAAAGGAGGAATGTTGAGCTCAAAAGAATTATCCCCCACATCCTTGGTGATGTTGTACAACCCATAATGGAGTGGGAGAAGCTTGTGATGGGGTCTTGTAAGGCATTCTTTCTGCAATTACAACCAAACTTTGTCGCCCACCTGAAACTGATGTGGCACCCGATGTTGATCATTGTGTTGTTTATACTTGTCATTGGAATTCTGCAGGATATCATGAACCTATTGGAAGATTTGTTGGATCCAATCAATGAACCAGGTGGCTTTGTTAGCTTTAGTTGGAGTAGGAGATGAGTTGGCCGAGATGACCACAAGGGGAAGTACAACATCAATGGTACCCAATGGTTGGAATCCAAACCCCACCTGAAAGGGGCTGTGGTTGGTTGAGCTATTGAGGGCTTGGTTGTAGCTATGTTGGACATAGGGAAGACTCTCATCCCATGTGTGAGGGAGATTGGAATTATACATGTGCAGTACATGTACAGTCATTCAATTTACAACCTCGGTTTGGCCATCTGTCTGGGGGTCGAAGGTCATGGATTTGGTGATCTTGGTGTCCAGCAGTGACCAGAGGCTCGACGAATGTGTTGATAAATCGACTATCCCGATCTGAGACAATGGTTTTTGGGATTCCAAAATGTACCCATATGTGTTCAAAGAAGATCTTGGCAATGGCTTCTGTTGTGATGCTCTTCTTACAGGCAACCAAAATTGCCATCTTAGAAAAGAGATCAACAACCACAAAAACACAGTCATTTCCCCACTTAGTAGATGGGAGGCCTAACATGTAGTCCATTGAGATGGATTCCCATGGCCTGTTAGGAGTAGGAAGAGGGGTGTACAAGCCCTGTTTCTTAGTGGTTGGTTTGGCAATTGTGCAGGAGCTGATATACTTGCTGACCTTCTGTCGAAGTTTCAGCGAGTAGAAATGTTTATCTAACATCCCCACTGTATTTTCAATGACAATGTGTCCTACCACATGACTATAGTGGGATTTCTAGATCATATTCTCTCGCTTGCTTGATGGAACACACATATGGTCCAGACAACACAACAACCCATCCTGAATATGGAAATTATCGACAACTATGTTTGCACCCAACATTTTGTAGGTGGTGGCGAAGTCTAGGTTTGTCTCATAGAGTTTGGGCCATCTAGAGGTCTCATGGTGGCAAGAGTCTAGCACCGTGGTGAGTTCCGGGAATGGCGGTCTACTAAGGAAATCAGTGACGCGGTTGGTGCTTCCTGTTTTATACTTGATGTTGAGGTGGAATTGTTGTAAGTATGTGGACCAATTTTTATGGCATTCATTCTGTAATTTTCCTTGTGTTTGCATGAACTACAGTGGATTATGATCAGTGTGGATGACTATCTCCTTCCCAAGAATGTAATATCTCCACTGACAATAGGCTTGCACAATGGAGTACATTTATTTGTCATAAGTAGGGTACTTATGAACAACATATGATAGTTTCTCACTATGATAGGCCACGGGGTGGCCATGCTGAGTGAGAACAATGCCCACGATATTTGTCTTGATCTCAAAGGGTTGTTGCATGTCTGGTATTGAAAGTAGTAGGGATGAGCACAAGCTCTACTTCAAATCATCAAACGCTTCTTGTTGGGACTAGCCCCACTCAAATTTTTATTTACCACCAACTTTAATTATTTGGCTGAGGGCCCATGCAATATGGGACAATCCCAACATGAACCTATGGTAGAAATTGGCAAGGCCCAAGAAGCTCTAAATCTTAGTGAATGTAGTTGGGGATGGCCAATCACAGATGAATTGGATCTTGGTTGGATCCACATGTATGCCATGCTTATCAACAATGTATCCCAAGTAATGGACCCTGTCAATGCCAAAGGAGCATTTTTCCAAATTAGCGTATATATTGTGTTGTTGTAGGGTGTGCAGAACTTGATGAATATGATACAAGTGTTCTTCCCGAGGCTTGTTGTAAATGAGAATGTCATCAACATACACCACAACAAAAGTATTGGTGAATGGTCACAGGATATCGTCCATCATCCTCATGAAAGTCATTGGAGCATTTTTCAAACCAAAGGGCATGACCAACCATTCAATAAGGCCTTCCTTTGACTCGAAGGTGGTCTTCCATACACCTGTCTATTCTATCGGTACCTAGTCATAGCCAGACTTTAGAATAATCTTACTAAAGTATTTAGCCCCCGTGATTTGATCAAGGAGGTCGTTGATTCAAGGAATTGGGTACTGGTTTTTTACTTGTGATTTTATTCAAAACTTGTTAATCAATGGAATGTCGCTGGGTTCCATATTTCTTATGTACCAATATGATTGGGCTCTCGCAAGGTGATGAGATGGGATGGATGTGCCCCTTGTGGATTAGTACTTGGATTGGTCACTTGATCTCCTCATTCTCTAACATAGAGCAGATATAGAATGGCCCATTGGGCATCGGTGTGCCAACGGTCAGATCGATGGGGTTCTTGACTTGGTAGTGTAGGGGTACCTCAGAAGTTGAGGAGAAGATACTTGATTATTATTCAACAACCTTATCTACTTGCTTCTGATTTGTGGAGAGGTCGGTCGTAGAGACCCTAGATGTGGTTGTGATATTTCTCTCATTCCGAGAGAAAATCATGAAGAAGACAAAATTCCCCGTCTAAGAGATAACCTTCCTACATTTCTTGACATAGATCAAGGAAATAGCACTAGGTGGGACTACCTCAAGTATCCTGTACAATTTCTTGTTCAAAGTAATAATAACACTATGAGGACTAGACTCATATACATCATGATGTTTCCATAAATAAGGTTGGCCTAAAAGAACATCACAAACTTCCAAAGGAGCAACATCACATAGTAGCTTGTCTTTGAAGTTCTTGATGTCGTACGATAGTCGACATTGTTGGTTGATGTAAAGATCGCTTCCTTGGAGGAGCCATCCAATGGTGTAGGGTTGTGGGTGCAGCGTTGTTAGTAGGGCCATCCACTTGATAACCTCTACTGAGATGAGGTTCTTTTGGCTACTATTATCAATGGTGAATTGTAGTAGGGTGCCTTTTACCCACATTTGTGAATGGAAGACGCGCTCTCCTTCTTCTAGCTTGTCTGGTTCATCAAGTTGGATCTTGGTGGTATAAACGGTGGCACTGGGTTCCGCGTCAATGATTTGTCTTTCCCTTTCTGGTTTTGACTTAGAGTCAGAATCCACATCTGATTCATAGGCTTTCACTTCAGCCACCAGTGACTGCTTTGAGCGGGAGTCAGCAGTGTTATGTTAAGGGATCTTATGGAAGTCGCACCACTTCCCGATATATTTCTTTGTCTTTCAGGTGTCCGTCTTTGTGTGCAGCTTGGACTGGTTGTCCTGATGCTGTCAATATTTTCTCTCCTTTGTTCTGTGGGTTGGGGCCGCCCTTTCTTGGCTTTTTCTATGAGGGGTTCCCATCCCCAAATTGTTGCATCTTTTGTTTGAGCTTCTTCTCGATTTTGATGGCATAACGGTAGGTCGTGCCCAAGGATGAGATGTCCATAAATTCCATTTCAGTTTGGATGTATCTATGTAGAGAAAAATGATAATTGAGCACCAGATGTCGCTCTAAATCTTTGATACCCAGCTTGGTGTGCAAGGTATGGAAGATATTTGTGAACTCTGGCACTTCTTGGTCACTTTCTTGTCGTAGTGTGGTCCATTTGGTATACAAGTCATCATAACTTCCAATAGGGTAGTATTGTTCCTTAATAGCATCCCTGAAGGATTATCAAGTGGTTGTGACTATAAATAACGAGGGTTCTTTTGTTTCCTTTTGCTTACAAAAAGTTTCCCACCAATCTTTGAGACGGGGAATGACTTTGAAGAGTGCAAAAATAATATTTTCTATATTAGAAAAGTTATGGACAAAAAAATACCCTTCTAGTAGATTCAACCACTTGTCTACACCATCTGCATCTATCTAACCTTCAAATATAGCAATATCCAAGTTTATTTGTACCTTGAAGGGGGTGTCATCTATTGGTAGATGCTAAAGGATTTGCGTGAAACTATCCATCATCTCGTTCCTCTATTGCATGAGGGCTTCCTCAAGAAACATTTTGAAAGAATATCCTGTCCCTTCATCTTTCTTTTCTCCTTCCGCGAGAGGTCACTTGGGCGTGCAAGAGCTTTGGTCCTCAAGAGAAACAATCTCGAGACCCAATTCTTTGTACTTTGACCTCATTGGGGACATGCATTAAGACAACAAGGAGCAGACCACTCTGATACCACTGATCCATATTTTATGAGAAGAACGAAATGACTACAACTTATTAACATATGCTTAACATATAATAACTGAGATACGGTAAAACCAGTTTTCTATTCAATAAGGAAATAAGATGAAACTATAAAATGCAGCGGAAAACAAGCTTGTGGGAATGGTGGCGGCTTATCTATGAGAAGAGATGTGATGATTGCACTCATTCGCAAGAACATGATTACAATGAGGATCTGAAGGCATTTTTACAATAAATAGGAGTGTAAAAAACTCTAGACATCCAAAATCCTAACCCTAGGAGAAGAAGCACCAAAAGTCATATGGGCCCTGTTTTGGTAAGTCAGTACATCAAATTCTGGGGGTCGTAATTTTTTCATACGGTCTTCGTTTTAGGTGTACGAGATATCTTTGGAAAGATATATCCAAGGAATACAACTTTTGAGAAAGTATTTATCATTTCTACATACCCAAAAAATCATCGTTTAGGGCATCAAAACAACTTCGGAAGTTTAGGACCTAAAACACTACTAAAAATAGTAAATTACCAAAATTGCCAGAAATTTATTTTGAGCCAGATGGAAAAGGTGCGTGGCCACCGATATCTATCTGGATCAGTAACTTTCTTCATTGACTCAGATGTTCCTTCTTCAATTTTGGTAACATTTTCTCTTTCGCTATTCAGTTATGTTTGCTTCTTTTTTCACTCACTTTTGTAGTGGCCAAATTTCTTGTAATAATAGCAATGGATCCTTGATTTTTCAATTCATATTAACTGATTAAAATTTATGCCTCTCCCCCTTTGGTTGTGAAAGAATCTATGTGGCAGTTCTGACTATTCACTTTGTTCTGAGTGTTATGAAGTTGACCCGTCTCTTGTTTTAGAGCATCCTCTGCCTTGTATGCCTCTACTTCTATTCCCTCAACCTATACCTCTACTTATGAAGACCTGAGACTGAAATGAATTCTCCAAAGATTCAATATTTTTATTGAATATGTTATCATGAGTTAACAAAGATCCCATGAGTTCTTCAACTGTCAGTGTTGACAGGTCTTTCGACTCTTCTATGGGGATTGCAACCATATTAAACTTATCAGGAAGGCTTCAGAATACCTTCTCAATGATCTTTTTCTCTTGAATGTATTCCCTATGGGTGCACAACTGATTTACGATGCTCGTGACATGGGTCATGAAATGATCCACAAAATCTAAATCCTTCATCTGAAGAGTCTCAAAAATCTTCGTGAGTGTCTGCAACTTTGCATTTTTAACTTTATCTATACACTGAGAGGTGATTTCGAGAGTATCCCATGCTTGTTTGGCATGGTATACTACTGTGAATTTGGGGAAAATATATTCCTCTAACCCTTGTTGGATGAACCATAAGGCTTTGTTGGCCTTTTTCCTAAGTTATCCAACAACATTTCTTTGTGCATTTGTCATTGCTTGCATATCCTAGTTCCTTGAACCCATTAACGACTCCTTCCCAACACTCTTCAATATGGAGAAAGTTTTTCATTTTTATAGACCATACATCATAATTATTACCCACTAATATTGGTCCTCCTAATAGTGTTGGACTGTTGTTAGACTCCATGAATCTCCAGTTATAATAATTAATGTCATATAATGTTTAATTGTTGTTCAAGGTGAATTGTATATAATATGTTGACTAAACCTGTTTAGAAACAAAAATACTTATATATGATTAGTGAAATGTTTGTGATTTGAATATTTATGTCTTTTTCATATATTATAATAATAACATTATAACAAAATTATTCACTAATGATCAAAATCTGGACCAGGGGTCTAAAATTTGCTCAAAATTCAAAGTGCTCGGAATATGAAGAAAATGGTGCCATTAAGTCCGTCTCGTTCTCCTGATTCCGGCGGTATATTTATTTTCGTAAACGGAGTCCGTATGGAGAAGTTATCGCGATCTGTTCGCCGAGCAAAACAGGTAAAATTTTGATGCTGACTGGGCAGGTCGTACAGCTGACGTGGCAGGCCATACATTTCATACGATGACGTGGTAGCTGAGTTGGCATTGCTGACATGGCAGTTTGTGGTTAGTTGGCAGTTGGACGAGTAATATGGTGACACGTGGCATGATGTGGGCGAATGGAAAGGTGCCACGTGGCCCAATGAAGGGCTGCCACATGGCACCCCTTTACTGGCTTTGGGTTGATTATTTGGTTTATCAAAATTGAATGGAGGCCGAGGGGTTCGACCCCTGGACCTCCCCCTACTTTTAAAAGCTTTAACATTTATCAACTTACCATCGCGCTGCATGGTATTACTTAACATGCATATATGTTTAAAATGATTTGAAGTTAAACTATGGTATATGGGCGCGGGGGTCGGGCTGGGGCTAAGCCCCAGCCCGTGGTTACACTGGATAACATGTGACCAATACATATTTCAAATTATACACACGGGTTTTAAATTCAACAGGGTTAGACCTTACCCCGGTCATATGGTTTAACATATGACCAAACTGTTTCGGCGTGCGCGGGGTAATTGGAATATGACCACTATTTAAAAATGCAATTGCGTGCATTTTAAAATCATGGTTCAAACCCATATTGTATGTGTTGACATATGAACAAAATATATTTATATGCGCAACACGGGGGTTTACAATTGTTTACCACGCGGTTGTATTACATCTAAACCACATGTGACCACATTACATTTAAAACGGTTGGCGCGGGAGTTGGGGTTTGGACCATTTTCAATGATTAGCTCCCGGTTTCATTTAGGTGCGCATATGACCTTGTTTCATGTACCTTTTGCACGTGGATTACAAACTTTTCAAATGGATAAACACCCATTCGGATGGACACTTGTCAAGTTCTGGGTTAACTTTGGCGTTGAGCCCGAAATTGCGCTGGAACTTGGCCACATGGCCCCATGCGCCCAACACCTCCGAGTTTGGGGGCTTGATTCCGGGTAACTGTTTGACATATTGCACCATTTTTGGAACGCACGTGGGTGCTGAGTTTTGGCACGAGAAAACGCTCAGAATCTAGGTTCACTTTCCAGGAGGTGCGAAATGGCGAACAGGAGACAGCAAGCCTGAAGGAGAAAAATGGCAGCAAGCATAACTTCTTCAGTTTTTGACCAAATCAGGTGCTGTAAAAGCCCAGCTAGGGTTTTTGGACGTTCTGAGTCCATTGGTGATGTTTTCACAGGAATTTGAAGACTAATTATGTAGGTTTTTAATCATTGAATCTTGAGGAAGCTCAAGGGAGCCTTAAAGCCCTCATTGTTTGAGGCATTGCTCAGATGAGCACATATCCATTTTCTGAGACTGAATAGTCATTTCTGACTGATTATTATGCTTTGAACATTTTGAGATAGGTTTCAGATCTATTGGAGGACTTTTACAGGTGTTTTTGCCTCATTGAAGCTCAGGGAAGCTTGGAGGTCACATGTAGAAGAGGTCATTGCTGGATGAGCCATTGTCCATTTTCAGAGTTCTAACAGTCAATTTTGGGGTTTTTATGTATTCTGAATCCAATGGTACAGTCTGTAAATCCATTGGAGTTGAGAAGCAGCTTGTAAACGATCATTTGAAAAAC
>JASDQU010309255.1:53850-64545 GCA_032191745.1 Picea mariana
CATAAACTATCTTGCATATTTGAACACATGAAGCAAGGTCCTGTTAAGGTTTAATTTAATGAGGTAGAGGGTCCTTGCATAGCATAACAAGTCAGCCTTCTATTTTCAGATCAGGTGGTATCAGAGCATAGTTTATTTTGCTCATGTATTTGCCAATGATAGCATGAGTTGTAGCTATTGGTATTGATGCAAGTTTTGTGTTGAAGTTTGTTATCTTGCAAATATGGAGGATGCTTCAAGCATGGATAGTTCTCCTACATCTTCCAAATCTAATTTATTTGACAAAGAGATGTTTAATGCATTGCTAACCATGAAGGACATGGTACAAGAGTTGTGGAAAGATAGGGAAGAGAGCATTGTCCTTCAAGAGCAGTTGATGGCCATGAAGGAGGAGAAAGACCAACTTCTTGAAAAGTTGCAGGAGATGGAGAATCAACTTCATGAAGAAAAAGAAACCCTTACCAAGTACATGCATGAACATGAGGTATGTAATGTTAATTTGTCTTCAAATTCCTCTCAAGAAGAATGCTTTGGTGTTTTTGAAAATCACACAAAAGGAATAGGGTCCAAGTTATTGTTAAAAATGGGTTATGAAGGTAAAGGGTTAGGAAAGCATGCACAAGGCATTGTTGAGCCTATTATTGTTGAAGAGAGACCTAAGTATTGTGGTCTTGGTTATGAACGAATTGTTGGAGCAAATTCCAATGTTGAGGAAACAAATGAAAAAGTTCCAAGAACAAATTTTGTTCCAAGTTCACCTCCTCAAGAAGGTTTTCAAGGTGAAAGTTCAAGAACTTTTGTTGAAAGTTCAATCTCTTCAGCATGCAAGACTTGTATTCAAGATGAATGTAAATGCATGAAACAAAAGAGTTGTGACAGCCATGAGGACAAGAGCAGATTTGTTAGTCTTCAAAAGAGAGCTTGTAACTCTTCCAATTCACCTCCTCAAAGCGGCGATAAAGGTGAATGTTCCAGGTATAAATCTGCCTATAACTCAGTTTCTTTTGATTATATTATGCATGATAAATCTGCATGTAAAAATGGAAAAAGGCCATGTACATATTGTGGTTTGTATAGCCATCATGTTTTAAAATGTTAGAAAAGAAAGTCCACTTTCAGGAAACTTTCCAAGCAAAGGCAACATGAAGAGAACATGCAAAAGATTTGCACTCATTGTCAGAAGAGGGGTCATATCATTGACCAATGTTGGACATTGAATCCAACCTCTCATCCACAACACAAGAAGCAGTTGGATAAAAAGACTGACAAGAATGGAAGAGGAGATTCCATCATTGATGTGAGTCAAGATGACTCACAAGAAGACAACTTTCAGCAGAAGAATTTGCCATTGAGTTGGCTTGGTAAGAAATGGTTAGATTTCTTGAGTAAGTAAGGCTTGCATTCTTTCTGTTAGATGCACATTTCAGCCTTAGCTATTCACTTTTGTTGAAATTGACAAGTTGCAGCAGTTTGTCATATTTTGGTAGAGGCAAGTTGGCTTGTGAATGCAATTTCTTTTGAATGCATACTTGTGTTATACCACCTCGTCAAGGACATGTAAAAGAGGGGTATGTTGTTCATTTTGTTACAGCCATATATACTTTTTATTTTCAGCTCTTTAGTACCCACATGTCTTGGGTTTGAGTACCTATGTTTATACAGGAAGGAGAGTTGAAGAGCTATGCACATGCATTTGGTTTTGTGAGTGCATAAACAATGAACTTGATGATAGTTCATCATGATTGATTCATGTTTGTAACATGATTGTTTATCATGTTTGTTGACTTGTCATGTTGGGAAGGTCGATATGTTTCACTTGAGTCTCGACTTGTGTCGTTATTGCTTGTCGACTAGTTGTGTCGTCCATGGTTTTTGACTTGTGTTTAGTCGATTGTGTTGGATGACTTGTAAGTCAATTTTGAGTACACTAAAATGCAGGAAAACGCCATGTGCTTTGAGGAAGCACAAGCGGTGACAGTTGCTTCAAGAGAAAAAAAGACTTTGCTGTCATTATTTTTAGTCTTGTGTCAATTTGTTTTCAAGATTGATGGTTTTCTTGGCTTGTGACAAGATGTCACAGGAAAATTTTGCAGCCATTGGAGAGCAGATTGTTGACGTCAAAAGAGTTCACAAGAGGGACTTGATTCTCAGTGGGAAGGTTGGCAGTCTTCCAAGTACAGAGAGAACAGTGGTTCAGCAGCAGCCAGAGAGCAATGGTTGAGGGACATAGTCAGTTACAGTGCAAGGCATGTCAAAGTACCCAGGTGATTGTCGAAAAGTCTTTTCAAATAGAATCAGTTGATATATCTTGAAAGAAGAGGAGTATTGAGTCTCAGATCGATAATCATAAGCTTTTGTGGGTCCAAAAGCCTTTCAGTGGGAAGGCGTGATCAGAATCTGGACCAGGGGTCTAAAATTTCCTCAAAATTCAAAGTGCTCGAAATATGACAAAAATGGTGCCATTGCATCCGTCTCGTTCTTCTGATTCTTGCGGTATATTTATTTTCACAAACGGAGTCCGTATGGATAAGTTATCGCGATCTCTTCGCCGAGCCAAACAGGTAAAAATTTGATGCTGACTGGGCAGGCCGTACAGCTGACGCGACAGAGGCCGTACAGCTGACGTGGCAGGCCGTACATTCCGTATGATGATGTGGCAGTTGAGTTGGCATTACTGACATGGCGGTTTTTGGTTAGTTGGCAGTTGGACGAGTAATATAGTGACACGTGGCATGATGTGGACGAATGGAAAGGTGCCATGTGGCCCAATGAAGGGCTGCCACGTGGCACCCGTTTACTGGCTTTGGGTTGATTATTTGGTTTATCAAAATTGAATGGAGGCCGAGGGGTTCGACCCCCAGACCTCCCCCTACTTTTCAAAGCTTTAACATTTATCAACTTACCATCACGCCGCATGGTATTACTTAACATGCATATATGTTTAAAATGATTTGAAGTTAAACTATGGTATATGGGCGCGGGGGTCGGGCTGGGGCTAAGCCCCAGCATGTGGTTACACTGGATAACATGTGACCAATACATATTTCAAATTATACGTGCGGGTTTTAAATTCAACAGGGTTAGACCTTGCCCCGGTCATATGGTTTAACATATGACCAAACTGTTTCGGTGCGCGCGGGATAATTGGAATATGACCACTATTTAAAAATGCAATTGCGCACGTTTTAAAATCATGGTTCAAACCCATCGTTTTATGTGTTGACATATGAACAAAATATATTTATATGCACAGCGTGGGTGTTTACAATTGTTTACCATGCGGTTGTATTACATGTAAACCACATGTGACCACATTACATTTAAAACGGTTGGCGCGGGAGTTGGGGTTTGGACCATTTTCAATGATTAGCTCCCGGTTTCATTTAGGTGCGCATATGACCTTGTTTCACGTACCTTTTGCACACGGATTACAAACTTTTAAAATGGACAAACACCCATTCAGATGGACACTTGTCAACTTCTGGGTTAACTTTGGCGTTGAGCCCGAAATTGCGCTGGAACTTGGCCACATGGCCCCATGCGCCCAACACCTCTGAGTTTGGGGGCTTGATTCCGAGTAAGTGTTCGACACATTGCACCATTTTCAAAACGTGCATGGGTGCTGAGTTTTGGCACGAGAAAATGCTCAGAAGCTAGGTTCACTTTCCAGGAGGTGCGAAATGGCGAACAGGAGACAGCAAGCCTGAAGGAGAAAAATGGCAGCAAGCATAACTTCTTCAGTTTTTGACCAAATCAGGTGCTGTAAAATCCCAGCTAGGGGTTTTTGGACATTCTAAGTCCATTGGTGATGTTTTCACAGGCATTTGAAGACTCCTTATGCAGGTTTTTAACCATTGAAGCTTGAGGAAGCTCCAGGGAGCCTTAAAGCCCTCATTGTTTCAGGCATTGCTCAGATGAGCACATATCCATTTTCTGAGACTGAATAGTCATTTCTGACTGATTATTATGCTCTGAACATTTTGAGATAGGTTTCAGATCCATCGGAGGACTTTTATAGGTGTTTTTGCCTCATTTAAGCTCGGGGAAGCTTGGAGGTCACATGTAGAAGAGGTCATTGCTGGATGAGCCATTGTCCATTTTCAGAGTTCTAACAGTCAATTTTGGGGTTTTTATGTATTCTGAATCCAATGGTACAGTCTGTAAATCCATTGGAGTTGAGAAGCAGCTTGTAAATGAGCATTTGACAAACTAATGCCAACGAGCCTAGTCCATTGAAGGAGGCTCAAGGAGATGTAGCCCAGAGAGGGGTGAAGTCCTTTATCATCTTGGTGTTGCTGTGATTTTGATGTGTTATTTGCTGCACTTTATATTGCTGTGTATTGATTTATAACACATGTTTAACCTTGTAAAAGAACATTCCTCACACATACACATTGCAAAGAAGAAGCATAAACTAAACACATAAACTATCTTGCATATTTGAACACATGAAGCAAGGTCCTGTTAAGGTTTAATTTAATGAGGTAGAGGGTGCTTGCATAGCATAACAAGTCAGCCTTCTATTTTCAGATCAACTAATAATAATGTTGATGATGTAATAATAATGCTATTTTTTTAGTTTCTATTATTTAAAGATTACAAGAAAAAGTTATAATATATTTGTTTATTAAAACAAAAATGATTATATTTTATTAATATTTAATTTTTCCAAAGATTTTATTAATTTATACTATCTTGCTATTATACTATATGAAATTTGTTCAATTAAATTTAAAATAATAAATATAGAGAATAATAATACATTTCGATATATACACTTTAGATGAAATGGTTTGATAGTGTTTTACTCTAATACAATCTTTATGAATTTTTTATTAAAAAATAATATCCCCCAACATTTTATAATTGGTATTTTAAGAATTAGTAAAATTAAGAAATTTTTTTATTCTTATAGATAAGTATAGATGATTAAAAAATTCCATAATTCTAAGGAGAATGTGTTACATACATTAGCTAGGAACAATTGTTTCCATACACTCTAAAGGAAGTGTGGTGATGTATATGTTTAAAATATCCCGAATGGCCATGACTAAACTTCAGAGAAAGTCCTTTGAACTTAGACAATGGGCCTAACAGTAAAAGAAAGCAAAATTGATTGTCACAGTACATGAGAGGTAAGACTAAATCATTTAAACAAGTGAAAAAACATTTATGGTGTGTCTCCCTGATCCAAACCACCCAAAGAAGACGGATGGGAGAAACCCGAAGGAGGACAAGAAGGAGCCTCTAGAGTAATCTCTGTCATGGCCAGTGGGATCGACATTTTCTACTGAGGATTTAGACTAGCCTAAAAAGCCATGAAAGTGGAAATTCTCTGCTCCAAGAGTTCCATGTGGAATTGGAGATCCACCACTTTGTTGCGTAAGTCGAATACGAGGTCCTACAAGGTGTCCAGGGATTATGAAATATTGTAACTATCCTCTCCAATGCTCGAGTCTGAGTCTCTTGACTGGATGGGTGAGGGATTTTCCTAACTACTTCTAGTTTTACCCAGTGAGCTGGAAGCTGGGGTATGAGGAAGTGAGATAGGGCAGAGGCCATAGCATAATGAATTCCTGACATTTTCAAACCACTCCACATGGAAAATTCATTCCAAGGAAGGACGAGGCTTTCAAGATCCTAACCAAAGTTTGAGTTTGTTGCTTCGGCGTGAATGGGCTCTTTCTCGACGACGCACCATTATGCATAGATGTAGGCTTGCAGAGTCTAGATTATGTTTTGTACAATTCCCAAACTGAAGCAATTCAAGATTAATGTATAGAGAAATCATCCTAGGCCTTTCTTCATCGGCATTAATGAGTAGATTAATTATTCCAGCAGTGCCATAGATTAATTCGAGAGTGAGCGGGATCCACCTTTCCAATCAGTGGTACATTAAGATTACGAACCTTGCATCATCTACCCATAGGTTTTTATTATCAAGTACCCAACGGTTATGGGAAGGATGAACGTAGGCATCATCCAAAAGGGGAAAGGGAGGGAGCCACGGAAGCATGCCCCAAGCATGGATCTCTGTAGTCCAAGTGGCCCTCCTTCCCATTGCCAATACATTTTCAAGCATGAACATTTAACACCCCATATGTTGTAATTGTAGATGCAGAAAACAAAATCACAAAGTGCATAAAAACATGGATTTTAAGTGGTTCACCCAAATGTTGGGCTACGTCCACCAAAGAGGTATCGGTTGTCTTATTATTCAAATCATGGAGATTATAGTAGCTCACTCACACTTCTTGTCTTCTTCTATGGACTTACATAAATTTATATACATTTACACATGAAACTGATTATTAAATGCAATTCTATCAATATTTAACTTGGTCTCAATAGTTACAACCAATGCTGAATAATAGGATCTCAATTCTAATCCAAGGAAAATTTGTTGTCACCATTTAACAATCTCCACCTTGACAACAATTAACCTGATACTTTGCTCCTTCTTTTGTTCATCTCATTTTTTGCAAGCCAAGAGAAGCCAAGCACCAATGCAACTTCTCTAATAGTACTGGTTTTGTGAACATGTCTATGTAGTTCTCTTTCATATGCACTTTCTCAAGAGAGACTCCATGTTCATCAATGACTTGTCTTACAAAATGATACTTGATAGGTATATGTCTTGTTTTACTGTGGTAGGATGGATTCTTAGCCAAGTGAATAGCACTTTGACTATCACAAAGTAACTTTACTTTGTCCTGCGTCCTCCCGAACTCACCAAACAAGCCTTTCAACCAAACTGCCTCTTTGCAAGCATGTGAAGCAGCTACATATTCTGCTTCTGTAGTGGATAAAGAAACAACGTTCTGCAAGAGTAAAGACATACCTTGAAGTTGACTTTCTCTTGTCCAAATGACTTGCAAAATCATAATCAACATATCCACAGACTAATTCGCAACCATTGTTATAGGTGATACAATAATCACTTGTGCCCCTCAAATAACGAAGAACCCATTTCACTGTTATCAAATGCTCTTTACCTAGATTTTGAATATACCTGCTGACAACCCCAACTGCATGTGAAATGTCTGGCCTTGTACTAACCATCGCATACATTAGACTTCCTACTTCATTAGCATATGGTATTAGAGACATATATTCATTTTCTTCTTTTATACTAGGACATAAACTTGAAGAAAGCTTAAAATGGGAAGCCAAATGGATTGATATTGGTTTCACATTGTTCATACCAAACCGAAAAAGTATCTTTTCAACATACTTATGTTGTGACAACCAAAGCTTACCATTCTTCCCGTCTCTGAATATTTCCATTCCCAAAATCTGTCTTGTTGCTCCTAGATCTTTCATATCGAACATCCTAGCCATTTGAGCCCTTAACCTGTTGATCTCAGTTATGCTTTTTCTTTCTAAAAGCATATCATCAACATACAATACTAAGATAATGAATATGCCATTATTCAATTTATTAAAGTAGACACAATGATCATACTCACTCCTTGTATAATTCGGGCTCACCATGAAAGAGACAAATTTCTTGTACCATTGTCTGGGTGACTGCCTCAGACCATACAATGATTTCTTGAGCCTACAAACAAATTTCTTGTTGCGATTATGAACGAACCCTTCAGGTTGTTCCATGTAAATTTTCTCATCCAAATCTCCATGTAAGAAAGAAGTCTTAACATTTAGTTGCTCCAACTCCAAATCAAGCAATGCAACTAATGCTAGCACAATTCGAATTGAAACAGTCTTTACAACTGGTGAAAAACTCTCATGAAAGTCAATACCTTCTTTCTGAGAACATCTTTTCACAACCAACCTTGCCTTGTACCTTTCCACCTTATCATCAACACCCTTCTTCATCTTGTAGACTCACTTGCAGCCTACAGTTTTCCTGTCTCTTGGAAGTTATACCAGGTCCCATGTGGCATTCCTCTCTAATGCCTTCATTTCATCCTTCATTGATTTTTTCCATTTATCACTGTTAGAACCCTTCTCATCTTCCTGATAGCATGAAGGTTCATCATCATTAATACTTAAAGAAACTGATGAAACAAAATCATCATACCTTCTTGGAGGAACTCTGACACATGTAGACCTCCTTAGGGAAGTTTATGGTTCATCCACAATCGGTTGAATGTCATCATCATCCATGTTTTCCTTTGTTGTAGGAGACTCTTCATGAACATCTTCTGAAACGTGTTCATGTTCACATTCATTGGTTTCAAATTGAATTTGCTAATACTTTGGTGCTTCTTCCTATTTCATTTGAACATCTACATTTGATTTGATGAGAGATGATTCATCAAATATTACATCTCTGTTAATGGTGATCTTGTGGGTAGTAGGATCCCACAACCTATACTCCTTAATACCATCACCATATCCAAGAAAGATAAGCCTTTTTTATTTTGGATCTAATTTAGAATGTTGATGTTTTAGAATTAGAGCATAGGCATCACAACCAAAAACTTTAAGATTAAAATAATTACAAGGGTGACTTGTCCATACCTCTTCAAGAATTCTTCATGCTATTGTTGTTGATGGTGATTGATTCACCAGATAACAAGTTGTAGATACAACTTTTTCCCACAGTTCCTGCTGTAAGTTGGCATTACTCAGCATACTCCTTGCTCTCTCTAGAATATTCATGTTCATGTGTTCAACAACTTCGTTTTGCTAAGGAGTATGGACAGGGTTTTATGCCTATCAAACCCAAATTCCTTGCAATAATTCTGAAACTCCATTTACGTAAATTAACCACCATTATCAGTTCTTAAACATTTAATGGATCTACCAATGCTCTTTTCCACTAAATCTCTAAACTGCGTGAAAACTGTAAATACATCAGCCTTACTCTTCAACATATAGACCCAAACCTTCCTAGATAAATCATCTATAAAAGTTACAAAATATGATGATCCTCCATATGAAATAGTAGGGGATGGCCCCAAAACATCAGAATGAATATAACCAAGGATTCCTTTACTAGTGTGTCTTTTGGTTTTAAATCTCTTCCTATTCTGTTTTCCATAAATACAGTGCTTGCAGAAATTTAACTTTAAACACTTTAGACTAGGAAGTAACTTGCGATCATATAATACCTTCAATCATTTTTCGCTCATATGGCCCAACCGTTGATGCCACAGTTGAACAGAATCACTGTCGTTCTCAGATACCGTTCTTGCATGATCTGACTCAGTTCTTGCTTCTAACTAAAATAGGTTACCAACCTTCTTTGCTTTCATAGCCCATAGGATTCCTTTGTATACCTTCATAACTCCACCTTGAACAACTCTTATATCCTCCAATATCTAAGACTCCCAAAGAATTAGGTTCATCCTAAGACCAGGTACATGTCTTACATCATTTAATATTTTAACAGTTCCATCAAACATCTTAATTCGAATGCTACCAATTCCCACAACTTTACACGAGATATCATTTCCTATGTAAACTATTCCATCATCTATAGACTAATAAGTAATAAACCAATGTCTATGAAGACACATGTGGTTTGAAGCACCAAAATCTAATAACCAATGTTGACCATGACGTGAACCAATACTAATTGATAAAACTTCATCAGTCATACTTGAACATTTTGTGGAACCTGTTTTAGTTGCATTTTCTTCGTTCATCTCTTTTGGAGGGTCTTGTTTGGAGGCTTGTTGTTTCTTCCAACAATCCTTCTTCAGAAGTCCATATTTTCCACAAAAACAACATTTAAGCTTTCTCTTTCTGCCCTTTGACTTTTACAGAAAGAAATCCCTCTGACCATGTCCTCTTTCTTTAGGTCTTCCTCTAACCATCATTGCCTCAGATGTAGAGGTTTTTGAATTTGATTTCTTCCATGTTTCCTCAAACATTAAAGCTCCAACAATATCATTAAAATAAATAATTTCTGTTGAACTGAAACTAATAGAGGTAACAAAGTGATCCTATGACACGAGCAAAGAACATAATAATGTAATCACCTTATCTTCAGATTCGAATTTCACTCCCATGCTAGTCAACTGAAATAACAGAGTATTAAATGTATTTAAATGATCAACTATTTCCATACCTTCCTTCATGTGCAAACTATACAACTTTCCTTTCAAGAAGATCTTGTTCGTCAAGGAGTTTGTCATGTACAATATTTCCAGCTTCATCCATAAACCGTCTGTTGTCTTCTCCGAGACAATATTGAACAAAACATCATCGACAAAACATAGGCATATGGCACTTAGTGATTTCACATCCATCTCATCACAATCATCATCTGTTATGGTCATGGGTTTCTTTTCTTTTTCCAAAAGTGCTTTCACCACGCCTTGTTGCATAGATCGTGCATCTTAACCTTCCAGATCTCGAAATTGTTCTTGCCATTGAGCTTCTCAATTTCGAACTTAACACTCTGCATCTCTTTCATTAGAGGAAACATTCCAAAAACTCCACTACTTATGATAACCAAATTCCTTATGGGTGAAATCATGAAGGTGGGTTACACTTTTGCTTGTTTTATGAGAAAAAAAACTGTATTTTCACAAGTTATTCAACTTCCGACATATAAAAGTATTTTTTTTTTATTTAGAATTTCACTTTACAGTAAAAACAAAACTTGTGAAGAATTGTGTTAGCTTTCTAATGACTATTTTTCAATTTGTTTTTATCACGATTTGATATGTCAATTTGACAATTGTTTAACAGTATGTTTCTTAAACACGAAATGAATGA
>JASDQU010309256.1:0-26660 GCA_032191745.1 Picea mariana
TGGGAGCTAGTGTTTTCATGCCTACAACAACTAAGTCTTATTAAGTGGAATGCAAGAGATAGGTTTTGATTGAATTTTCATTAGAAGTTAGGTGCCTAATCCTGCATATATAGTGCATGTGCTTCGTAAGCCTACGAACCTCGGATTGACAAATTAAATGGTTGGGCAATTACTAGGACGGAATTAAACGACAATATTTTCGCTCAACACCTGCCAACCATTATATGTGTGTGTGTGTGTGTGTTTAGCATATGTTACAATATGCCATGCATGCTAACTCCAAACAAGTTTATGCCATGGGTTTTTATATACCATAGTTTATTGTATTTCAACCATATATTACCTATTAAAAAGGGAACAAAGCCCATAAAAGTGGGTGGTTGGAACCATATGGTTTTAAAACATTTAAATCTGTAACCAATGCACCACGAATTTGGTTTTTAAATAACCGTTTTTAATTAATTGTTGTGTTTTTATTAATTATATTTGTAGCCATAAGATGCCATTAAAGGGCTATAAAAAGACCCTTTTCCTCCATGTAAAGGATAAGAATTCTAAGAGGGAATTCTAAGACAAGAATTCGAGGAGAGAATTCTAGAGAGGATTTTGGAGAGAACTCAAATTCGATGAGAGCATAAGGAAAGTTGGGAATCAACTTGTCCATGGGAGAGATTTAGCACATTTTGTATGAATTCTTATGTAAGAGAGGGTTTCTTTAGCACTTTGAAGAAACATGGACTGTTTATAGTCAGATTTCTCATCTTTCCGCAAGGAATTCAACAATGGAGTCTATTTGAGCATCTGAACTATGAATTTGAAGAATGTCTTGTAAATGCATAAGAAAGTATTGACGATTGTATATGTGTTTTATTTCATATGCATTCTTCATCAATTTGAATTGTGCATATCATCAATTTCGTAAGCCACCTCAATAGATCATAAAACAATCAAAACTGAAGCCAGTTAGATATTGCATGTAAATAATTAAAGAATAAGTAATATCTAAAAAGGATTTTTCAGATCAGGGAGCACCACCTTTCCATTGATGTCAAAGGGGGGGATTTGCAGATAGGGGCAGAATTATCTCTAATCCCGGGAGAGTTGAAAACATGGGGAGAGTTGCAGACATGGGGATACTTATTTCTATGCTTGGTGGACTATGTGTTTCATTGTAGGAATACCATCAATGACAAAGCAATATATTGTTGTAATTATTGTCATTGATGTCAAAGGATTAATGATGTAATATTATGGAATTACAATGCACACAACATATCCAATATTGATTTATTTTTATAGGTCTACAAGTATATTAAAAAAGAGGTGCATGTGAAAAAGTAAAAAGTGAAATGGTGGTTTCAAACCCATGGGTTTGGGGTATTTTCCCATGTTTTTGGGTTTTTTCACATGGTATTTGGGGTATTTTCCCATAGTCTTTTTAATTATTTATTTAACTAATGGACATGTCCCTTCATGAAGGGCTATGAAAAAGTATAAAAAAAGAAAACATTGAGAGAAAGTGAGTGTGTAAAAATGGATTAGCAAAGATTAAATGCTCTTGAAATCAATTTGAAATAGGTCATCTTGGCACTTTAACTATAACTTACTTTTTGGGATGTTTCGGACCTTGAAACTTTGCATAGATAGGGGGGATATCTTGGTGTACTTGTGGTACAAATTTTAGATGTTGTTTCACTATAATTTTATAGACATGTCTTGTAAAAATTAGGGTTCTTGACTGCTCTTGAAATTAGTTTCAAATAGGTCATCTTGGCACTTTTGCTATAAATTATTTTCTGGGATGTTTCAAACCTTGAAACTTTATTGAGACAGAGAAGAGAGCTTGGTGTACACATGGTACCAATTTCATATGATGGTTCGCTACAATTTCATATATATATCCTGTGGAAGTTAGGGTTCTTGAATGCTTTTGAAATCAATTTCAAATAGGTCATCTTGGCATTTTCACTATAACTTCTTTTCTGGGACTCTTTAGAGTGTGAAAATTCAAAGAATGAAGGAGACGTATAGAAGTAACTTGGGTAACAACTTCAGAATCAGACTTGGAAAATTGGATATGTGTCATTTTGTACAATTTCATTCTTGGGAAGAGGCCCAAAACAACAAGGTTTGAGAAAGTTACCATTTGGAAATTCAACTTTTGTTTAGATCCGGTAACTCTAGGTGAAGTGAGTAAACCTAGTGAAGGAAGAAGCAATGAGTAGACCTAGTGAAGTCAAAATTAGCAAGAAGAACTACTGAAGGAAAAAGTAGCAAGCAAACTCGGTGAAGTTTGGTGTAACTCATGCAAAGAGATTGGTGTCTCTTTCTAAGTTGGTGCTTAGAGGTGGGGATTGGTGTCTCTAGTCAATTGGTGTCTATGAATATATATAAGATATTGGTGTCTCTTGATAATTTGGTTCTTAGCGGTGGGGATTTTGGTCTCCAGAAGATTGGTGTCTACGAAGATCTGTAAGAGATTTATGTCTCTTTCTAAGTCGGTTCTTAGCAATGGGGATTGGTTCCTCCATTAGAATGTTGTCTGTGAATATATGTAAGAGTAGGTTGGTTTCTACCAAGATTTTTACCAATGGGGATTGGTGTCTCTAGTATGTTGGTTCCTACAAATATTTGTAACATTAGGTTGGTCCCTACAAAGAATTATAAGGATAATTTTTTTGGTTTTCTCTCGAAAGGGCTTCCACGTAAATCTTGTGTTCCATGTTCTGCAATGAGATTGTTTTCTTATGGTTAATGAATATTTGAAGAAGTAAAAAATTGTATTATACTATTCACCCCCCTCTCAGTATAAGTGTGCGCTCAATAAGAATAACTATTTATGGGAGGTCCGAAATGGTCACTCGACCCTTTTCTAGGAAGATGCATGGAAACATGAACTGATCCTAGGTAATCGTGATCTCCTAAAACTAATTAAAGGCTCCTTGGTAGAGAAAGTATGGACAATGATATTGTAAATGTGTTGAACCTACATAGAATAGATCTATCTAGAAAATACAACACTCATTTGCAGAGAGAAATTGAGAAAGAAGAAGCAAGAGAGAAAGAATGGACGATTAGTCCTGACGATGAATCCCGATCCGGATTCGAAATGTCGATGACAAAATGATACCTATTGTGGATTCTCTGGAAAATGATTTTGAAATTCCTCACAACAGAAATCTGAAAACAGTAATGGAAGAATTCTCATTAACCGTGATGAATAATGAATAATTTACACATGATATACTCTGTATAACTCAACCAATGCACACTGGAGGTGAATCCAATGCACCATATTGGTGGTATAGAGTGATATGGACACACACCAGCGATTACGAGAGTGAACTGCCACCTAATCTAGTCTCTCGGGCAGTTACAAGAGTGAACTGCCACCTAGATGAGTTAACAAGTCTACCCGTCTTCAATTAACTGACTGAAATAGGGTGAAGTGAGGAGGAGATTAGGGAATCATGGTTAATGTGCTAGTCTGGTGATGATCCCAAAAAAAATGTGCATTAGTTGGTGATGATCCCAATGTTACATGGTGACAAAACCAATGCAACATCTAGACTCCACTCAACTAGTCAAATTGAAGTGAAAATCGAAGAGAATATTCTCCTAGAGGAATATTCCCCCTAAAATTTAGGAGACTAGATAAAGACTAATAAACATAGGAAAAACCTTAGGAAAAATAAATCTTAGGTGTGTGTGAAGTAAATACAACACCCCCCCTAAACATCACTATGGTGAAAATAAAGAATGGGCCCCGACAACGAGGCCATGTTAGGTACCCAAATACAAAAGATACACTGAAATAAAGTGAGGAAAGAGGGAAAAACTCATGGGAAAAACCCTCCCTCAAGGTACAATGTATGTAAAAAGAAGAATTAACAGTTTCTAGGCCACTGTGTCCTTCACGCCAAGATGACTTTGCAGAGAATGGAACTTTTGCTCAGTGAAGGTCTTGGTGAAGATGTCTTCCGTCTATTCTGTTGAAGGACATAACTGTAGGTCGATGATCCCCTCGTGTACTAAGTCATGGATGTAGTGCATGTGGATCTCTATGTGCTTCGTCTGCTTCCTATGAACTGGATCTCTGTAGAACTTCAGAGTGCTCTGGTTGTCACACTAGATGACGATTGGTCAATGAAACTTTATTCCCAACTCAGTGAGAAAATGTTGTAGCCACATAGCTTGAATGGTTATGTTAACTACCCCTCTATACTCTACCTCAGCTGAAGAAAGAGAAATAGTAGCTTGCTTGTTGCTTGACCAACAGATATGCCTGGAACCAAGACTAAGTGAGTAATGAGATATGGATTTGCGATCAATGATATTGCTAGCCCAATCAGAATCAGTGAACCCAATGAGATCTAATGTAGATTCTACTACATAATGTATCTCAAAGGTGATGGTTCCCTGTACGTATTGAAGGATACGCTTTGCATCCTTCCAATGTAGCTCATGCGATTCCTACATGACCCTAGAAACTACGCCAACTGCATGGGATAGGTTGGTATAGAGTTTGTGAGATACAAAAAGCTCCCCACTAGTTGTTTATCCAGTGTGATTTCAACTAGTGGAGTTTCCCCGCCATCCTCAAGTTTGAATCCCGATAGGAAAGGTTTCAGAGCAGACTTGCAACCTGTCATGTGAAATATCTCAAGGAGATCTCGTGCATACTTTTCCTAATAAAATTTGATGCCTAATGCATCCTGACTGATCTCGAGTCCAAGGAAGAAGTGTAGTGGACCCATGTGCATCATCAAGAACCCGTCATGTATAATCCTCTTAACTGCAGCAATCACTGAAGTCGAGAAACTAGTGATCAATAAATCATCAACATACAGAACTAAGAGTAGAAGTGAATTAGTTGTCCCGAGCATGTAGACATTCGGGTCTAATTTACAATGAAAAAAGTTCCATGATAGAAGGTAGGATTCCATCTTGGAATACCATGCCCTCAGATCCTGCTTAAGGACATAAATAGATTTCTTCAGTCAACAGACTAAAGAGGAATCCTGCATAAATCCCTTGGGCTGCTCCAAATAGATCTCCTCATAGAGATCACCATGAAGAAATTCATTCTTCACATTCATATGATGGAATTCCCATCCCTTAGCCACAACAATGGAAAGTGCCAAATGTATGGAGTCCATCTTCACTACTGGAGCGAAGGTCTCATCATAGTCAACGCCATGCACCTGCTAAAATCCTTTGGCAACAAGTCTAGATTTGTATCTGCTAATCTGTCCATCTGCTATGCTCTTGGTTCTGTATAACCATCTTCACTTGACAAGGTTCCTTCCAGAAGGAAGGGGAACTAGATCCCAAGTCTAGTTCTCGAGGAGGGAGTTGTAATCCTCCTACATGGTGAATTCCCAAAAGGGATTTCCAGCAGCCTCACCATAAGACTGTGGATCTGAAGACTGAACCAAGCAAATATGCCTAGAGGGAAATTCTTCAATGGTAGTGAGTGTAATAGTAGGCTCCTAGAAATCAGATCGATTCCTCGTAGTATCGGTTGGATCACCGTCAAGATCCCCTACATCCTGAAGAGTATTTTTGGCCCACTTGGGCCTCTGCTTTGGCTCTGCATCTGCATCTGGATGCACTGACTCTGCATCTGACCGTACTGACTCTATATCTAGATCATATGAATCCTCTGAATCATAACTCTCATCTGAAGAAGATTCAACATGTGCATGCTCATCATCTCAGACAGGTGGAAGAATGAAGGTGTCTACATGCAGCTGCTGAGGCACATGCGAGACACTTTCCTCGAATTGGACACTTCACTCAATGATGAGCTGGTACAAGGAAAGATCAATAATTATGTATCCCTTCACACCATCGAGGTATCTGAAAAAGATACACTCTGTGCTATGTGGATCAAGTTCCTTCCTCTTTTCAGAGGGAATCCAGGCCCATGCACGTGAACTAAAAATACAAAAGTGGGTCACTTCTGGTTTTAGGCCGCTCAAAGCCTCGTAGGGGGTCTTATCCTTGATAGATCTATGGAGAGATATGTTTTGGATGTAGGTTGCACAATTAAGTGCTTCAGCCCATAATCTCTGTGATTGTGGCTTTGCATGTATCATGCAAGATGCCATCTCTTTTAGAGATTTGTTTTTCCGCTCAGCAACTTTGTTTTGCTGCGGAGTATAGGGAACTGTGTGTTCCAACTGAATCCTTGCCTCATGAGAAATATTTTGGATATCATGGTTGAAATACTCTCCCCCTTTATCAGTTCAAAGGACTTTGATTTTCTTTCCTGACTATGTCTCAACTAGAGATTTTAAATCTTTGAGGTGTTGAAAGACCTCTGATTTTTGCCTGAGAAAGTAAATCCATGTGAAACGTGAGAAATCATAAAAAAAATGAGAACATACGTCACTTTTTTGATTGATGGATGCAAAAAAGAGCCCATGAGGTAACTATGGATCAGATCTAAATGAGAGGAATTTCTCTGAGTCTTTCCTTTGTCGAATTTCTGTTGAGGGTGTTTTCCAAGAACACATCCCTCACAGATTCCTTTGGAGAAATGGATGTCTGGTATACCATCAACCAATATTTTCTTGCTAATATATTGCATATATCTGAAATTCAAATGCCCGAAGCTTTCGTTCCATATCCTACTGCTTTCATCAGCATGGGTAAGCAGTAAAGCATAATCTAGTTCAATAAATTCAGAAAATGTATACGATCTAGATTGATGATTTACCTCACCGGTAGCAACCCTGGAATTGGTTTGCATGTCATAGATGTCCATTTCCTTAGGTGTGAATATGAATTTATTTTCGGTGTTGGAATTCGTCATCTAATACACGAAGAGAATGTTGACGGAAAGTTTGGGAACATGCAACACATTCTTGAAGCTTTCGTTGGTGAGTTCAATCCTTTCTTTGTCGGTGACCTCGACTGGAGAGTTCCCCCCCATCAGAATAGGAGGACCTTTGCATGCATCCAATGAAGAATATAATACTTTTGTGGTATCCATGTGATATGATGCTCTTGAATCTATGATCCAAGCATCGAGAGAGGAGTTGATGGAAATCAAGGCATGGCTAGAATTTCCTTTCTTGGGATTATGATCTTTTAGCTTCTTCTTCTTGGCACCCTCGGGGATGCAATCTCCAAGGTTGTTTTGTTGAAGTATTTGAGTCATTAGATATATTTTTTTCTGCATGCATGCAGATTATGGATGGAATCCTTTATGGAAGTATGCACATTTCTCCCCTTTTCTTCCCTTTCAACCTTTGGATCCAGAGGCATTGGTGAAGGGTTTTGAGTACCCTTCCTTCTTCAGATTTGCATGACATTTAATTTTGTTTTTATCTTTAGATTTCTGATATTGATGGCTTCCATCTTGCATAGTAAGTGCATGCGCCTTTGGTCCTTTGATTTTTCCCATGTTGATGAGCTTGGTTTGCTTGTGTCAGGGATTCAATAAATTCCTCAAGAGAAGGCATCTTCCAGGTGGCTCCAGAGGCGAATTTGACTGAATGGAATGTGGATACAAACAAGAAGAATTCAGGACCAAGTTGGAGATAATGGTGAGAACCATTTGTTTCTCCTCCTTATATTTATCAACCCCGCAAGCTTTGAGTTGCAACAGTAAATCATTGTATTTTGTAAAGAAATCTTAGATATTGTCAAAGATTTTTGGATCCAATGTGAGAAATTCCACCTAAAGCATGTGTCCCTTCATATCATCCTTCTTTCCAAAGATCCCTTCCATGGTGGTTCAGGCTTCATTGGGGGTTTTACAGGAAGATATGTGAAAAAGGAGATCGAGAGAAATGAGACTCCAAATTGTTTTGAATGCTTCATCCATTCAATTTACATACTTGGATTTTTCTATGGCTAATGTCAGTTCTATATCTGTATTCATGGTTAACCTATACAATCCTCTTCTTCGAATATGCATGACCATCTTCTCCTTCCATGCAAATAAGTTGTAAGGTGTAAGAATGAATTATTTTGGGAATTCCATTTTTCTACTATCTTCAATCTTTGGTACCTGCAAAAACTAATTTGGTGTATATTTTCTTAGAAGTCTGTCGGCTCCGATACCATGTAATTGTATTGAACTTACATAGAATATATCTATCTAGAAAATACCACACACATTTACAGAGATAAATTGAGAAAGGAGAAGCAAGAGATAAAGAATGGAAGAATTCTCATTAACCGTGATGGATAATGAATAATTTACACATGATATACTCTGTATAACTCAACCAATTCACATTGGAGGTGAAGAAAATGCGTCATAATGGTGGTATAGAGTGATCTGGACACACACCAGTGTTACACATCAAAATTACTCACTAAGATGATGGCCTAGTGTCATCATTACCAAATGTCATAAGTGTCACATTTCACCCACAAGTGTCACAAATATCATATTGTTATCAAGAACACTTGAAAGAGACCTCAAAGACTAGTTTTGAAGAGGAGAAATCATTTGACAAAAAGTACAAGTCTTTTGCCATTGGAAAAATCATTAAAAAATCAATTTTTGGAAGGGAGCGCTCCCCTATGCTCTGCTAGGGAGCACTAGTGCTCTATGCTCTCTTCTGGGGGAGCGTTGGAGTGCTTTGTACCCCATTCAGAGAGAGTGCTACCCCTTTTTTGGGTAAATTTTGGTTTGTTGAGGGAAATAAGGGAAGAATCCCCTCAATCTTTGAAAGTGGTTGGATTCGAATCTGAGGTCAAGCCTCAATCTTAGGGAATATCCTCAACTGAAGGAGAAGAATCCTCAACTTATCCCAAGAAACTCTTAAGTGGTTAGGCCTCTCCAAGCCTATATAAGGAGGCCTCTTCATGGTGAAAGGGGGAGACATTGTAAAGAATCTAACTTATGATCTCATAAGGGAGATATCATTGAAGAATAAGCATTCTGTGTGTGGATTATTTGAGCAAGGGTCTAGACAAAGGGATCTTGTTGAATCTATTGCACTACATCCATGGCTGTAAGCAACACTTTGTTCTCATTATTATAAATTCATGCTTGGCCTATTTTCTTTAAAGTTTGTGTATATGAACTTGTTTCTTTCATAGATTCATTATAAAGCTAATCATAGTAGAGAAGGAAGTATTTTTGTTGTTTTTCATTGTACCCTAGGACCTTCAATTGAACTTGGAGATCAAGATCATCCTGGAGCGAACAAGGACAAACATCAGTAAAAAGGTATTTGCCTTTCTTCCTTCTTCTTCTTTGATAGTTTAGCTTTATGATAAAGGAATGTTAGTGTCCATAATATCACTTTCTGTCTTGGAGTTAGGGGTCTAGAATCCGAGAGGAAATCCACTTTTCCATAGGGGGATTCATCTGTAACAACCAACAGTTACGGGAGTGAACTTCCACCTAGTCTAGTCTCTCGGGTAGTTATGAGAGTGAACTGCCACCTATTTGAGTTAACTAGTCTACCAATCTTCAGTTAACTAACTGAAATAAAGTGAAGTGAGGAGGATATCAGGGAATCCTGGGTAATGTGCTAGTATGGTTTTGATACCAAGGAAAATTCTCATTATATGGCGATGATCCCAATGTTGCATGGTGACAAAACCAATGCAACATCTAAACTCCACTCAACTAGTCAAACGAAGTGAAAACCGAAGAGAATATTCTCCCTAAACTTTAGGAGACTGGATAAAGACTAATAAACATAGGAAAAACCTCAATAAAATGAAATCCTAGGTGTGTGTGAAGTAACTCCAACAGATCTCTCATTATTGGGAGGATCAACTAGATCACCAAGCATTCATAGAAAGACAATGAAAACAACTAGAAATTTGGCCAATAGAGTGGGAAGAGGAAATCATACAAGAAATGGAGGCCCATATGTAGTCTAGATAATTAAGGTGTAGAGAAGGACAAGACATATTATGATGGAGCTATAAAGGTGATGGAAAATTTCAAGTCAAGAAATCTTACCAACTAGCTACTAAACTAATGCCTAGTGACAAATTAGAAATACGGGGAAAGGTATGGAACCCCAAAATTTTTCCAAAAGTATCATCCTTCCTATGTATTTTGGAGAGTAGGAAAAAATTAACCCGAGATCAACTTATTCAAAAAGGATACGTAGGACCATTGATGTGTTTGATGTGTATATCGGAGGGAGAATCCATTAAGCACTTATTTAATGAATGCATGGAGGTGTTAATTTTCTGGGATAAAGGTGCTACCCTATTTAGACAAACTAATAGAATCAGAGGGGATATAAACCAAACCATAGTAATCTAGAAATCAAAACCCTTTAAAAACCCTCTCCTTGATAGATCCTAGTACGCCTTTCTAGGATTTCTATTATGGAACACTTGGAAAGAATCAAATAGAAGGATCTTTAAACATCAAAAGAAAATAATAAGGATGATTTGGAAAATGGTCCATACCGATGTTAGGCAATCAATCGGAGCAATACCATGGTTAGAGGAAGACTATAAGAACTCTATTGTTGATTTAACTATCTTTATTAATTGGCAACTAGACCATTGGGATCAATTTCCTTCCTATTGCAAAAAGAATCCAAAACCAACTCTTCGAGAGAAATGGGAACGCTCACCTGATGCATCACTTCAAATTGAATTTCAATGGGTTTTCCAAAGGGAATATTGGTCCCTCAAGATCAAGAGGAGTGATAAAGGACCATGAAGAAAATAAGAAGAATGTTCTCAATTAGGTTGGGAATAAACTCAAACAATGGGGTAGAAATAATTGGCATGATGAAAATCATGCAACTGGAACAAGAGATGGGATATAAAAACATCATTGTCGAAGGAGACTCATAGATCATTATAACATATATAGGAAGGATAATGAATGGAACCCATCCATATAAGTTGTCTTCTAATTGGTGTCTATATGCATATCTTGGTCAAATTGAATAGATTCTCACTCAAATACCAGTGACCATACCACCCTAGGTAAGGAGAAATGATAATGCATTTGCATATCACTTGGATAATGAAGGGGTAACTAAAATTAACTCCTCAATTTTTGGCATTGGAACGAGATAATCTGTCAACAACTTATAGAGGACTATTAGATATTGAACTAGATCGATGATCAACCCCTATGTGGGTGGTAGCGAGTGGGGCTTGGGCCACACATGTGGTGATTCAGGCTGCCACTCCACAAATTAATGACGATCGTGGGATAGGTGTATCTCCATAAGGTTCAAGGTATGATAAATCAAGAGGGAGGGAGGAATATTACCTCCCCTTCTCCTATGAACTAAATGATAATAGAGAAGGTGTATGAGAGAAAGTCTAGTACTAGGACATGTGATCTTCTCATCTTAGGAGCTATATTTCAAATGATGGTTGCAACTTATGGGATCTAGTTAAACTATAAAGTTTTTGATAGGATGGGTGAGTGGAATATCATGACTCTTGGTGGATAAGGTGCTTATAAGTAGTGAAGAAATGATAAAAAAAAATGATTCTCCTAAGGGTGTTGAATTACGACCCACATTGGTATAGTTCAGTCCTTTGATCAAGGTCATCCTTTGCATTTTCCTCTAGGTGTTTACCTTCATGGGTCTTCTCTTGGATATTTGTTCTATATGTGTGGAATTTGGGTGGATCTTTGATCCGGATTATTTTCGGCACGAAATTAGAGCGGAGATATAATAAAGAAATGCACAGAGATATCACGTATATCCAGTAATATAATAGAAATATATCAGAGATGCAACCATAAACACAGAGATACAGTAATACACGATTTCTATTAATGAAAGAAATGTACAGAGACTGTAAAAATACAGAGTGAAAGACTCGCTAGAATGGTGGCAGCTTATCTCTGAGAAGAGATGTGACAGCTACTCGCATTCGCAAGAAGATGATTACAATGAGGCTTTGAAGGCCTTTTTACAATAAAAGGGAATGCCAAAATTCCTAGACATCCAAAAATCTAACCCTAGGAGATGAAGCACCAAAAGTCATGTGGGCCTCGTTTGGGTAAGTGAGTACATCAACTTCCCGGGGTCGTAACTTTTGCATACGATCTCCGTTTTATGCGTGTGATAGCTCGTTAGAAAGGTATCGTCGAGGAGATTCATTTTGGGGGCTCAATCATGCCTTCGGCTATCATTGAGAACCTAGATATCGAAAAACCTTCATTTGGACCCTCAAAATGGCCCTGGAAGTTAAAACCTGCTAAAAATAGTAAATTGCCAAAATTGCCACCGATATCCACCTGGATCAATCTTAGGGGATCTTGGGACTTTTTTTTTGTTTTTCTTTCCCTATATCCAAGTTGTTGTCTAACTGGGGATTGCTTTTTAGAACTTGTAGTGGGCTACCTGCTTTAGGAGTGATCTTGGATCCGTTGAGCACACCTTTGTTTTATTACCGCCAAAGTATCGACTATGTTTTCAAGTTTGTTTACCTTGATGTGGAACAACTACAATTGGGGGTATTTTCTAGTGGTCAGAAGCATAGGGGAAACAAAGACTTTGTCACTAAAGGTGTATACTTCCAATGACTTAGTTTCATTGAGATTTCTATGGAAGACAACAAGGAAAACTACTTTCAAGAATATATTAATCGTGGAGCTAGGAGGAGAGGAACAAACAAGCCTTCATCGGAGAGAAGGGATATGTTCAAGTCTCAAGGCACAGGAGCAGAGAAAGTTGCAGAGCAAGACATGCATATTTATAACTAGGGAATCCATTCTAAAACAAAACAAAAAAGGGAGGAGTTAGGGAATAGGGATAGGAAGAAAAGGGTGCAAATTATGAAGCACCAAATCGAGAAAGATTTTCAAGAATGGATAAAAGACTCTGGTTTCTCAATATCTAAGGATACCAAAGAAATTAGGTCAATGGCATTTTACCACCTAACCAAGATTGTCGTTGCCTTATCTATGGAGGAAAAGGAAGACAAGAAGACCGAATCTTTTGATAGGATCATGTGAATGGAAGAAAATTTCACTATTCTATGTTGGGTGGATTTTGGGATTAGCTTCATGGTGACATAATGGGATTCATCCAAAGAAAAGGAAACAATGGATGTGATGGGCACTTTAGGCTCCCTAAGAACCAGGTTGAACCCAAGTAACATTAAAGAATAGATAGGAGATGAAGTAAAAAGAAAGTACAAGGAACAAAAAAATCCCCGGTGAATCAGACCCAACCAAGCCACCTCATAATTATATTTGCTATCCTTTAGTGTTATCTCAGGATTTACTTATTTGTTTCTCTACTTTTTTAACATTATGGAGTCTTATATATATGACCCTATATTATAACAGATACATAGTAAAATATTATCAAACATTATAATTTCTCTATATGAATATTATCAGAGGTTTAGTTTCCATTTTGGCAGACCTCCAATAGCCAAGAATGTAGCACGTTTTTGTATAACAATATAGAAATATACTAGTTAAAAAAACCATAAGCATTGCAATTATTTATTTTTATTGTATCATGCAATTCAATCTATATTATTTATTAATAAATACTCTACTCTTCACAACATATTTGGAATTCATAATTAATGTTTTTTGTTATATTTTTATGAAATAAAATAAAGTTTACAAGCATTCGAGTAAAAGCATAAATTAAAGCTGATGCTTTCTTATTATATTTTCAATAGATAAAACAAAGTTGATAAACATTCAATAAAAGCATAAAATAAAGTTGATAGGTGAGCATTCTATAAGACGTGATATTACTATAATTATTTTAATAAATTAATAAATAATGAATATAAAAGTTTGTTCAAATTAAAAAATATTTAATGAATAATATTACATTTACATATCGGACACATGTTGTAATTTCAGATATTGACTAGGTAATACAAACTCCAGCTTTACCAAAAAACATATTACATTTACATATTATTTTTGAGTGACACGCAAAGAAGTGCGTGAAATATTTAATGAATAATATTACATACCAAAAAAATATTATATTTACATATTATTTTTGAGTGACACGCAAAGAAGTGAGTGAAATATTTAATGAATAATATTACATTTACATATTGGACATATGCTGTAATTTCAGATATTGACTAGATAACACAAACTCTAGCTTTACCAAAAAAATATTACATTTAAATATTAGTTTTGAGTGAAACGCAAAGAAGTGAGTGAATGAGGTTTATTTTTTATTAAAGAATAAAAAAAATCAACAAATAAATAAAACACAAATATATTAAGTGAGTGAATGAGGTTTATTTTTTATTACAGAATAAAAAAAATCAACAAATAAATAAAACACAAATATATTATTTTAATTATTTTAAGAAATAAAGAATTTGAAAAGATTATTCAAGTAAATTTTTTTATAAAAGTAATATTATGTTTATATAATATGTACAAAAGTGAGTGACGGGGTGGTACATGTGGGAGGGATTATCATGAGAAAAATTGAATCATCCTTAATTTGAGGTTTTTGGTATTTCAATCAAGAATCAACCAAAAGTTTATGCTTTATTGCAAGGCTTAAAGATTATCAACAATTTTGGCATTCAGACATTAATTGTGATGGGTGATTCAAAGGTCATCATAAAACACATGGTAAAGGATTATTCCCTTGATGAAAACATATTATCTCATCAACGATAGCTTAAGAAAAACATGAAGCACTTAAACTCTCTAGTGTCAAGTTTTACCATGTGTTGAGGGAGAATAATCACATCGCAAATGGTTTTTCCAACCAAGCCACGATTTTAAAAGTGGGGAATATTGTCATTAATGGAATGACCTATAATCAACCCATGACATGATAATTTTGATGGATATCAAGACATATTTCAAGCATTTAAGGAGTCACTCGATGCATTGTAAGGAAGCCTCGTCGTATATAAAAGTGAGTAATGGGAAAAGATTTAAGGAATCCTCTCACATGCCTTATCACTTAGCTTCACATGTTTTTGAACCAATGGATGGAAATTTCCCCTAACCTGGTGGGATTATGGCACTGCGGTTTGAAATTTACTAGTTGATATGGTGGATTTATAGGACCATGCAACAAAAGGGTGAGTGATGTTCTATTGTTTTGGATGGCATGTTTGTTATATTTTCATTTGGAAATCAAGTGAGCATCCTTTGTGGGTTCGTTCATATTCTGAAAGGAAAGTGGTGGTTAGGTTTGTTTCAAATATTTCTTCAGGGAAGTTTTTGTGTGTTTCTATTTCTTCTCCTTGGGGGATTTCACTTTTTTTGTCAACATATTTCCCACCATGAAAAGGGCCCTTTCTATTCGTTGTCATCTCACTTAATTTCAATATTTGTTGGATAATTTTTTCGGTCATCTATGGTTGGAAGGAGAATTTGTTTCTTCATATCTCAGGGGGTTGTCTCCCATTTGCACTTATTTGTCCTCAGGCTTCGAGACATTGGCACTCATTTTCACATATCTGTCCTTGGTCTTAGGGAGTCCAGTACTTGTCCCTCCATATCCTCTATTGAAACTTTCTTCCATTTTGAATAGACTTAACCTAGTTAGTGAATGCTTGGACAACATAGAGGATAGACAAACTCCTTTCTAGTCCTTAAGGGAATTGAAGGTGAAGTACATGAATTAGTTTGAAGGCAACTTTGAAACTCTAAAAGTGAATAGGAGCTTGGATTGTTTTAAATTTATGATGGATCACTGAGAGTTGTAGAATATCGGGAGAGTATTAAGGAATCACAAGGAGTCCATTTAAGGAAACATAACATCGATCTTCATTGCCACAACAAAAATGCATGAAATCTATCATTAGGTCACCACCCAAATTGCAATAGTTATGAGAATTTTGGTCCAACATAAGCATATAATCGTTTCTCTAGAGGAAAAATGCAATATACTTAGGAATATGGTCATCAATAAGAGGATGGGGATTGGAGTAATTACAAATAAGGAATTTGAAGCATTGATAACATATCAATCACTCAATTAAAGATTTCAATTATGGGAGACTCATTATTAGTTATAGATTCTTTGAAAATACTCAATGTCATATCCATTCCATCCATTTTTTTTTAATCCTCCTAAGATCCATTCTCCTCTTAAATAACTTCTATAAAGCACACTTTTTCCATGTTCTATGGGATAATAATCAAGAAGTGAAAAAAAAATCTTGGTAATGAGGGTGTCAATATGGTTTCACCGTGGATGATTTTTCTTCACTTTGTACACCCATGCCATCCATATTATTTTCAAATATAATGGCATCCACTATCATTTGTGCTTAGTCTTTGATTACTCTATACTTTGAGATAATAATATCATATTTGACATGTATATCTTCTAGATGGATCTCAAATTATTCAAGTATCTTCTCGTAACATTCTCAAGTCTTATATTCTTTCTCCTTTTGAAGGTGTTTTGAAGCTACAATGCCACCCCAACAATTATATTCTTACATTCTTCTTCAATTCCAAGTCATATTTTTTTTATTTTATCTCAATAGTATTTAGGGCTTTCTCAAGATTCTTGAAAACATCCTCTTCAGGGATTTGATAGCAGCCTCTTCAATTCTTATCATAATATATTCATCCCTATTCTTTTATTCAAAAACTTGTAAATACATTTTCACATTCTTAACATTATTCAGAAGATATTGATTATGGTTACACAACCTTTTTATTTCTTTTCAATTCTTCCCTTGACTCATCTTTTTCCAACTTTCCTGTTCTTAAATTTTATTTTTTTAATTTTTGAACCTCCTTCACAAATTCTTGATTAATGGATTGCATTTTAACGAAATCAACACCTTTATTTATAATATATTATTTCATGTCTTCATTATCCTTCATGAATTTGTTTTTTTTTATTCATTTAATCGAACTCGAATTTTATGCATCTCCTTCATTTTTGTATCATTTATCCATCTACTAGTGAAGAATTTTTCAAACACTTTCCACTTAGAACCTCTAGTGTCGTTATCTATACTATACCACCAATCTCTATTTTTTCCTTCAAAACATCTTTTTACAAACAAAGTACTTAGGTATTTTTCCTCTACAATATGAAACCATTCCATAGGATAAATTGCATATTCATCTTCATCTCCTCTAAATATATGTATTTCCATCGATTCTTAATTCAGGTCTAACCCAAACCCTCAAATTATACATTAAAAATAATATCTCAAATAGTTATGATCATTTTTCTCGTATATTTTGTTATGCACCTAGTTATGTGAACCTTCTGAAGCCAATCTGCAATAATGAAGGATAAGGAAAAAATGGAATCCATATTCTTCATATTTCCTGGAAAGGGAATCAACCACCACATTTTATTTTCCTTTTTTGTAGATGATCTCATAATCATATCCAAACAACTTGGTTACGCATTTTTGTTTCCGTGGGGAAGAAATTCCTTGTTCCAGAAAATACTTAAGGCTTTGGTGATCAATTTTAATTTGGAAGTGTTTCCCCAAGAAATACGGATGCCAAAGATCCACAACATGCATAATAACCAACATTTCCTTTTCATAGGTGGATTGGCCTAAATGGCGCTTGGGCAATTTTTTGCTTGTGAAAGCCAAAGGTATAACATATTGCATGAGGAAATCCCTAATGCCTTTCCTTGAGGCATCAAACTCTAGTAAAAAGGTCTTGTTGAAGTCAGGGAGAGCCAGAACATGAGTAGTGCACATATTTTCTTTCAAGGATAGGAAGGAATGGTATGTTGCTAGAGTCCAACTGAAAGCATTATTTTTAAGGAGTGTTATGAGGGGAGCTGCAATTTTTCCATAATTCTGAAAAAAACTTACAATAATAGATTGTCAACCCTAGGAAGCAACACAAAATTTTAATATTTTTTGGGTGTGGACAATCTTGTATAGCTTCAATTTTCTTTGGATCCACCCTAAGACCTTCCTTACCAACAATATTTCCCAGGTACTCAACTTCAAAGCCTCCAAAAGCACATTTCGACTACTCAAGATTTATTTTTTTGTTGAGACAGTAGCTATAGAAATTGATCCACATGGGAAAGATGGGCTTTCCAGGTTTTTCTATAGATGAAGATATCATCAAATAAAACCAAGACAAAATGATGGAATACATTATTCGTGAGAATTCAAAAATTGGAGGGATCATTACAAAGGACGAATGGCATAACCAAGAACTCATAGTGACCCTCATGAGTTCATAATGTAGTCTTGGGAATTTCTTCTTCTTTCATAAAAATCTCGTGGTATCCAGAGCAAAGATCAAGTTTGGTAAAACAATGAGGACCACTTAATTCATCCAAAATTTCATCAATGACAGGAGTGTGAAATTTTTCTTTGATGGTGAGTTTTTTGAGGGTGCAAAAATCAAGACACATATGCCAAGTACCTTATTTATTTAGTACCATGACTACTGGAGAAGAACATGGGTTGGTACTGGGATGAATGACACTGATTTCTAACAATTCTTAAACAATCTTCTCAATTCATTCTTCTGGGTGAAGGGATGATGATAAGGGAGAACATTTGGAGGAAGATTGCTCGTAATGAGAGGAATGGAATGATCATGGACACTTTGAGAAGGTGGAACTCCCTGGGGGGTTTGAAACACAACTTGGTGTTTGGAGAGGATGGATTGGAGGTCGGGATGGACATAGGGTGTTTCAACTGCCTGAATGGAATGAAGTCGAGCAATAATGCTAGAATGACCTTTTCTGAGGAGATTTTCCATTCAATGGGAACTTATGATCTATGGTGACCTTGCTATGATTCCTTGGAATTGGTGTTGATGGCCCTCCTGCTAGAATTGCATGGTTAATTTATGGAAATCCATGGTGATAGGGCCAAGAGTGTGTAACCATTCAACACCAAGTATAATGTCACAACCGCCCATGCCAATAACAAACATATGAGGTTTCAAATGGAACTGACCAATTTGTAGGTGCACATATTCACAAAGTCATCCACATATCATGGAACCCCCATTGGCAATCATGATTTGGAAATTATTAACTGGACGAATATAAAAATTGAATTCTTGGGAAATGTGGCGATGAATAAAATTATGGGTGTTGCCACTGTCAACGAGAATGATGGATTTTCATTTCTTAATGTATCCAATTAACTTTAGGGTTTGGGGAGAAGAGAAACTAATGAGTGCATTCATGGAAATCAGTGGTTCAAATTCCTGTGGATTAGAGGATGGATTAAGATCAGCTGGTGGGGGTAGCTCGGGTACATGAGAAACATTGGCCTCTTCATCAGAAACATCCTCAGTCATAGCCATAAAATGATTATGTTCCTTACACTTGTGCCCCGGAAAATACTTGTCATCACAATTATAACAAATACCCTTAAGTTGGCGTTCATCCATTTCAGCTCGAGTCAACTTTTGGATCTTGAGGGGAGTGGCAGGAGGGGAGCGAAGGGTGGGTTTAGGGAGAGGATTTTTTTTTTTTTTCTATTTTGGGATGAGACTACTTGTTGTGCTTCCTTGACCCTTTTTTTAGCTTCTAACCAAGTACGGGGGCGAGCCATGAGGACATGGGCACAAATTTCATCCTTGAGGCCACTAATAAAGCATTCCTTGGAAAAAACATTTATCATGCCCTTTGTTCTGAAAGCTAATTTCTCAAAGGTAGCTATACACTCTTCCACTAGGCCAGTTTGCTTCAACTTGGTCAAACGACCTAAATGATGGGTGTCAGAGTCAAAGTGGTCATAAATCTTTGCAAAAAAATGTGTACAAGACACATGCCTTGGGTGTTCCTTTTTACACCATTTCCACCATTTCCAACGTTTAGGATCCAAATGGAGAACACCATAACAAATTTTGGCCAACTCATTGGTAATTATGTGAAAAGAGTAGTAGTTGGTAATTATGGGTGTTCCATTTGGGTGACCTAGCATGTGGGGTATAATCCATAAAATTTGCTCATATCAACTCTAGGAAGGCATAGGTCATGCTGAAAAAGATTGGACTAAAAACTATGGGAAGTGGAGAAAGTATCACCTTCAGGGTGCAAAGGTTGGTCAGAGGAGGAAAGGATTCTAGGAACATTCAATTTGGCTAAGAGATGGCTCACAAATGATTCAAGATGGCATTCCATGTCCTATTTCAGGGCTTCCATTTTGGATTCTATGGTGTAATTCATGGAGGAATTGATGGTGGAAATATTGACATTGATTTACCACAATTCCTTCTAGGCCATGGAGAGATTAAATGACAAGGTATCGAGGCATGCTTCAAGATCTTGGCTACCGGTGTGGGACATGGTGAAATGGGGTACAAGAAGGGGGAAGGTGGGTCCGCACAGAAAAGGGGTTACATGAGAAGGGTATCAAAATGATCAGGGAGAAAAGGGGAATCCAATGGAATAGGTCCCAAATAAGGGGGTTGGGACGAGGTCAGAACCATAGGAAAAAAAAAGATGAGAAATGCTAGGTATCATTGCGATCAAGAAAAAAAGAGGAATGCACTGGGATAAGTCTCAAATAAGAATGCGGGAAATCCACATACTTTTTTTAAAACTCCTACAGATTTATACTCTAATCTAAATAATATTGCAGTAGAAAAATGCCCAAATTCTTAACAGGAAGAAATGTGTAGTAATTTCGCAACCAGAATGCAAGAGACAAGGTTGCATGACAATAGATCTTATATGTTCCTTTTCTATTTTGTTTTTGTCCCAAGGGTTCGGGTGTTCAGGGTTCCTATAGACAAGGTTTTTTCTTGTGTTATAGCTCTCTAATATATGTGTGGGGCGAATAATAATACTCAACTCAATATCTCAAGGCACCAACTAACGAGGCTAGAATGTACCCTTAGTCATACTACCTGATTACCCAGGTACCAGAGAGTATCTTCCCAAGTGTTTTTCTCAGTGGCACTATATCAAACAAGTGGCCAATCAATTGATATATAGCAGGGCTTAGGATGCATAGGAAAGTATGTATACAAGGTCTATCTGATGTGATACCACTTGAAGGGGTACCAACATGAATTACAATGGTGTCCAACAATGTGAGCTTAAAATCCTATTTTATTTCCTACGTGTATGATTTCCCCTACAGCGGATTTATTCTATGAATGACATATCACTGTAGTTTAAAGACGTCAGAACATGTCTCTATCGTGAAAAAAAAAATATACCCACAATTCTTGCATAGGAAAGTGCTTTGATACTACTTGCTATGCACTTGGTTATGCTATAGTGAAAAAAAACAAGAATATCACATATATTGCCAACATAACAACTTAATATAGAGAATAGCACACCAAAATGATACCTTTATTGAAACAAGAACAATGTTCACTTTCCTCTTAGAGGGGGCAACCTACAACATAGAAGTTCTTTATTACAATAATTCTCAAGACAAAGATTTATCATGCCATCGACTCCTATTTATACTAAATATGTCTGCCCAAAATAACAATCTAGAGGACATTTTTTCTGGAAGCAGAAGCTTCTATTACGTCTTCTTACATTTGACTTATTCTTCTTATTCCTAGGCCTTATTTGTGAATATCAACCTTTATTTCATGGAAAATATATTATTATACCTACGTGAGGGGTTAGGGAGGTTAGGTACCTAACATATTCTCCTATCTTTACTCTTTCCAATGGATTTACAATCACCTCAATCAAACATCCAAATCAAAAGTTATGATAATTTAAGTTATCATACCCTTTAAAACCCTAATTTGGAGATGGTCATGTTGGTTGACATTTATCCTAATGTATTTATGAAATATCAACACTTTTGAGTCCAAAATTTTGGCTTGTAGTATCATAATATGTCTTCTCTACAATGCCATAGAATCGACCAAATTTCTATGTGCCAAGTGAATGTTATGGTAACTTTCCCAAAACCTACTAATGTTTGGCCCTTTATAGAGAGAAAACTTATAAAAACATGCCACATGTCCAATTTTTTTGATATAATTATGAAATTTGGACCTAAAAAACAATGCTCTATCATATTTCCAATAAAATTAACGGCACTCAATTTGAATCTTTATAGAATCAAATATGACCTTTGTTTTCACCCATAACACATGTTTGAGACTAGTTTTAGGACTAATAAATATTCCTAAATTCCATAGAATCTAACTTGAAAAGTATAGTGAACCAAAATAATTGTTTTTACCATAGGTACTTTCTAATGTCATCTCAAACTTCCAAATATTTTAGTGTCTAAAACTTCCTAGAGAAAAATTATAGTGAAACTATTGTTGATGATTAGATTGGTCAAGATCCGAACAACAACCTCACCAGGATAAAATACCCTTGTGTTTTATTAGTGGTGGTACTCTTCTCTAGTATGTTGAAATATTCTTTGTATGGTTCTACAATGAATGCAAAGGGTTAATGTTAATGGGAAAACCCTGAAAGATCTTCTAAGAAAACTTGTATATGCAAATATATGGCCCTTATATACAATTATACAAATATTCAAATATACATCATATCATTTAAGGAAAGAAAGGATAAAGTGTGTCAACAAAGATTTGTGTCTACAAGGTTTTGGAGTCTCCTTTCAACAAACATTCTTCCTTTCTTGTAAAATAAAATGAACCTGGAATCTGCTATGATTTTTGTAAGATGAAATAAAGATGGATAGGTCTTCAAAGAACTTTGAATGAGTATTTATTTTGAAAATCAAAAAATATTTTGATAGAAAATACATTTGAAATCACATGCTTTCAACTCAAATTCTGAGAAATCACTAATGTAATGCCTCAAAATAGTTCTTTGAAGGAGAAATTTATAACAATATCCCAATTATATGACAAGTTTAATAATACAATAGAGTTGAAACAACATTTCTTAAGATCTCAATGACAATTACATGAAATGAAATAAAACACATCTACTTTTTACAAGTAAGGTTTTCTCTCCTTTGGACCTGAAATGTTACAAGATGATTGAATATTTCTAGAGAAAGAACTGCTTAGATCCAAATTTTCCTATTTTCCATATATACATGGAAGATTTGATGGAAAGAAACAGAAAGGAAGAAAATGTAGGGAGAAAATTTTAAGCATGTAAATTCATAGAATCTTGGAAATATATAGCTTTGCTTCTTGCAGACTCTTCACCGATGTAGAAACTTCTGACTACCAACCCCTTGATGGTGCCTTCTTGAAGTATTTAGGGTTTTGTCCTTCTAGAAGTTTCTACACGCTTCATTTTTGGAGTAAATAACATTAATTAGTGCTTTATTTAATTGTCATTAATGACTTTATGTCATTAAAATTCATGCCTCCAAGTGGGACCCATTTCATCTTTAATAAAAATTGTTTAATAAACTATTATTTCCAAATTTTCAGGTTGACTTCCTTTTAAAAAGTGGATTGTTTTTTAATTTTATGAGCATGATAAGTGACTTCTCATCCATGGAAACCATTATAGGAGAAATATTCATCATTTCATATTTCCAACAAGTCCTCTTGAGAAAATTTTGGAAGTCTGGATCTCAAGTTATAGCCTCGGGAAGTTGAGGTTCCAAACAAATTTACCAGCAAATCATGAAAACAAAGTTGATTGTTCTTCTAATTTATAGAAGAATTATGGCTAAATTCATCCCTTAAAACTTGTACCATTGTCTTCCTCATCAATTTACCTTTCCAATGAGGTATGGTTTTCCCAAAACAGACCTTTGGCTCTTGAGTTATGAGGTCCAGAAGATCATTGCTCAACAACCATCCATCTAATTTATGGACCAAACTTAGCCCTTGTTTAAAATTCACCCACTTTTAGTCCCACATGCATTCTGGGAGGTGAAACATGTAGTGTTTATAATTTAAAGGTTCCCATATTAATCATGTGAAACATAAGAGCTTATGGAGGTTGTTCCTTAGGAAAATTGACTACTTAATTAAATCTTGATTACCCATTCATTGCCTAGTCAACACCTAGTCACTTGCCAAGTTAGCGCCAAGTGTCTCAGTGCAATTGGTTTCCTAATATTCCCTGTATATAAACATGAAAAGATTTCATATGTATTTATGTGATTGGTTGCTACATTTTCGCCACATGTCTTGATATAATAGGTTGAATCTTAAATGATAATAAAACTTTGGGAAACAAGTTAAGTTTGGAGAGTATGGGAGGACAAGAGGGGAGATGGAGTATGGCGGGTTTGAGGGGATCGAGAATGAGGGGGGGATTGGGAGTGTGGACCATTGGGAGTGAGGGGGAATCGATATTGTGGACCATTGGGATTTAGAGGGGATCGAGAGTGAGAGGGGAATGGGGAAATGAGAAAAAGGGGATCGATGTCCTGCGGGGAAGAATAAAAGAGGAGTTAACACTTAGGAAAATATACTAAATGAAGGATTAAGAATGGGATTTAGAGAATGAGACTAAGTGTGAGATTAAAAATGGGACTTTGAGACTAGGTGTGATATTTAGAATGGGACTAAGTCCAAGAATGATACTAAGTACGAGAATTTGAAAGTATTCCCGAGACATAGTATAAGAGAGGAAACTTAGTACTAAGAGAAAAATCAACAGGGATGATTTTAAGGATGAAAATTTATATTAAAACGTAGAGACATGGGCTAATATTAGTAGTCCTTAATATGCAAAATATAAAATCTTTGGCGATATTTTTTTTTAAATATTCAAATTTCTAAGGATTTTATATAGTATCTATAAAATTTTGGTGATTGTTAAGGTAAAATAATTTTATTCTATGGAATTTGGGTGAATCATTTTTAGAAAATGAAAATTGGCAAATATGTTTTTTGGAAAAATCATGGAAAATTAGCCCATTAGTGAAATTTAGCCTCTGAAATCATCTATGAAAATCAGTTGTGTTGCACATGGAAGAAGTGATCTTTTATGGAAGATCAGGTAGTTGGACAAAAACGTGGATATCTTGAGCATTCAAACTCAGATTTTGAATCCGTAAAATGCATGAAGAAGCTGAGACCGAGGGTTATTCCATGAGCTGACAACCACTCAAAATTTACTTCTTCTAATATCAATTTTGTTTTATTATTCCAAGAGCAGGAAATCTTGGTGATCAATTTCTTTTATCAACAACTGGCTCCAACTGTGGAACAATGACCCCCTATGGGTTGTCCAGAATCTAGAATTATGGTTTGTTTTCCTTCTCCATTGGGATATGGAGTCATATTCAAACATTAACTCCATATAGTAATTGATTTATTGTGTAAAACTTTGATTGAAGAAAAAAACTAGGTACAAATTAGATCTACCTACCCTGTGCTACTTGAAGGAAAATGACACTTTTCAAGTGAAAATAGATTTCCAATTGAGCCATTCAAGCATCCAATTGATCCGTGGAATGAAATTAGGAACTAGGGAACATGTTAGTGATTCTATTAAGGAATGAAAATCATGTCCAAAGTACATCGAAGTAAAACTGATCTAGATGTGCCCAAAATCTGATTGCATTGCTTGGCCAACAATGCTTTGGAACTTTGCCCAAAGGGGTTGGATCCAATGGTGGAAAGCGAGGAGTTTTTCACCGTTGGGCAAGGTTCAATTCTCGTGAGGGATTTACCTGGAGCCATGGGGACACCTTGAGGTAGTGTTCGAACGTGTGGTTGCACCCAGAGATACTATAATAAATGGTATCGTGACCCGTGCACACATAAGTGGATCAAAGCCCACCCCCATGTCCTTCAACTTTAAAAAAAAAAATATGAGGCGAGACGAGTCATCGCGGATAGGGCCCAAACCCTAGCCGCCTCACTCTGGTATTCGAGTGCAGGAAGTGATCTGTAGCAGTCGAGCACCCAGGGTTCGGCACCCATTGATGTCCCCAAACTTCTTCATGCATTTTGGAGTAGCAATCTGGTCCAGGGCAGCGGAATGGTGTAGCAGCATTTTGCCAGAATGTTTGCTCGCGATTTGGAGAAGCGGTTTTGGTGTTTCAGCGTATTGTTTGGTTGCAGGGACGCGCCTAGCAGCGACCAGGGTCTATAGGGCACGGATCAAATCCCACGACAGCTCCTTCAGAGGGTCCCTGCGAGGCCTGAGATCGTCTACGGGTCTGCATGCGGGTGGGTACAGTGGTATCCTTTACGATTTGATCTTGTTTGCAGGAGGTCGGCTTCGATGGCCCCAGATCTAAACGCCGAGAAGGGAAATGATCCATTGGAAGCATTCAAGGCGTTAGTTTGTTCGGCAGGCCCCAAACCCAAGCCTTCTCTCTCATCCAAGTTTGTTAAGAAGATGGAGGAGATCCCCTCTCTGGAGCTAACTCCAGAGCAGCCTTGCTCTCTTTCCCTCCGTCTAGCAGAAACGTCCCTCGTCGAAAAGTTTACCGGGCTATGGCCTAGCCCCAAAGCGGTGGAGGCATGGACGAATGACCGTTGGCAATCACTGATAAAGGGAAACGTTTCTCTGTTTGCAGTAGGCAGGGGTTTTTTTGTCTTCAGTTTCTTGAGCAAAGAGGAATGTGATCTAGTCTTCAGATCTGGGCCCTATTTCATGGGGTCGAGAGGACTGTTCTTAGCCCCCTGGACTCCTGACTTCAATCCCGAAGCTGATATTACCGCAACTCCAGTATGGGTTAGGCTGCCTCTTCTACCCTTGCATCTCTGGGGGATAGAATCACTGGAGGACATCGAAAACAAGCTTGGGCGTTACCTGGACAAAGAAGAACCGAAAGGGGACCAGTATACCTACGCCCACATTTGTGTTGAGGTTAACCTCGAGAAAGGTCTTCCAGAAGCCATTAAGCTCTCCCTGGGGGATTGGAGCCATATC